>LOND01000732.1:38396-48630 GCA_014220965.1 Paragonimus kellicotti | reverse complement strand
CTTTCTTGGACATCATCTTGAGAACGGCACTGCAATATGCCTCCTTTCTTCTCCAGAAGGATAAGATTCTGCTTGAAGCTGTCTAACGAAGGGCCACGAAGACCATCCTAGAAATGCACATGAAATCCTACGAAGAAAGACCTGATGAACTTATTATGTATTCGTTCGGGTTTTGAAGACTACGGGGCGATTTGCTGATTACCTTTCTAATCCTTAAGACTCCTAAAAACCCGCGTGGAGCTATATTTAGTGCCACCGATGTATTGCTGTCTATGATGATGATGATGATGATGATGATGATGCTGACTACGAATATTGTCTTGAGGAGTTACGCTCTCAACTCGAGCTCCAGTGCAGTCGATTAGAGCGTCGCCATGGCTTTTTCTTGATACCCGTTTGTAAAGTTCGGAGCTTCTCACTTGACAATATTGTCTCTGTATATTTTCTGTCTGCTTTTAAAGTTCGCTTAGATCAATTTTTCTTTTCGTACTTCAGATACTGCACCTGTTTTGGATTTCAGGTTTATCGTTCCCGGCTCGTGACTCACTGCCCTTGGATGCGAAACAATCAAAAGCACTGCTTCCTACTTCTATCACCAATCTACTGAAATCACTGAAGATCTACGAAATACGAGATGACGGACTGTCAAGTTTGCTCGCCCAGTCAGCCCGTTTGATGCAGACTCTGGTGGTCGAGTACCGAGTACGACACAAATGGACCAAATCTCTAATGCATAGAACAAAACTGAACAAACACGCGTTTTTACCCCTACCTGTAATTGACAAACTGAGATCCTTGCGACGCCACAAATGACGAAGCTTGTTGAGTGCCCTTATTGCTTTCGTTATCCTCGTGGACACCGTCAACAATACCACAAACTGACGAGATAACACTACTCATGCAAGTGGAACGATCGACAGTCGTCAGCAACCTGCTTGCAATACACTAGCCGTCGTTCATCTGGTGTTGCCTTTGGGATGTGCCGGGAAATGGGTGTCGGAGTTTATGCTCCTTTCTCCAAGATCGAAAAGCATGTCATCTACAAGTCAATTTTCTGGACTCGCAACAAACTTGTTGATGGAATCGAATTAGTTTCAGGTGCCGGCGTTTGAATACCTCTTGAATACGTGTGCTTCATGTGCAGATTGGGTTGATTTGGTGACCAAACTATCTGAGAGAGGTTCCTTTTAGTAATCTCTCCAAGATACGCAGTGAAACGAATCATCTGCCGTACGGCTTTATGCTCACTATAGCTTAATCACTTCATCTTGCGAAACAAGACGGAGACAGAACCTTTCTTTCTGATGACTAGCCAAGTCTTGCTATTTTACTATCTGTGTGTTTGTTTCTGGGCCTGTGACTCATTCTTGCCTGTTTTCTCATCGTTTCAGAGTGGGTTCAGTCTTTATTTCAAAGGATCATTGTCTCCTGGTCTTCTCACTTTAATTTACTGTCTGCATGCTCCATCGTCCCCGTGTACTGTTCACACGTCTGTTTACCGTCGCTGCTAAACTAGCCAAGGAGCCTGTAAATTTCTCATGGGTTTCTGAGAATGTCGCAGGGTTCGGTTTTCCTTATGGAAAAGAGGAATGGAATTTTTTGAGCAACGTTGCGAAATTATCACACGTCATTACGATGTGTCCTGAAATTCCCATTTTTGCCGCCAGCTATCCTGGTAAGAAATCTTGATAGTTATTCTAGGTCTCATGTATTTTTTTCATTTTTAGTGACGTGTAGAACTCATGATAGAGTAACTGTTTATAACTATTGTAGTCTCTTATTTTTCTCCAGCCTTGTTTGTGGAACTTACAACCACCTGTGTATATGCTAACGGATATCGACTGCCACCAGGTGCATGGTGTGCAGCCTAAGCAACTTAGCCACGGCGCTCTTTTTAAATAATAGTTTTGTCTCAGTTCATCATTTGATGCGGATTTATTCATCTGAGGCCTAACCGAATCACAGGTTGTTGTCCATAATTTTACTCTTCTTTTCCTATGCAGGAACTATTCAGTCACTGATTGTTTCTCTTGACAGGAATCACGCATCATCATCTTCCTGTGAATGATCTTACCGCCGCAGACCTACCTGTCATTAAGAAGGCCATGCAAATTATTCAAGATGCTGAAGCCAAAAATGAGGTGATTTTTGCTAACATTTCGTCTGTTAGATAGAAACGTCCCCCTGTGAACCATGTTTCGCATTTAAGTTGTTCATTTTCTCCAGCAAGAGAGAAGAGTGTTTCACGAGTGTAGCAACTGAATAATCAGAGCGCAATTATGTTACAATTATGTAACAATGTACTGTCTAATCGGATGATAATTGTATTCATCTTACAGCCTGTGCTTCACTTTTGCCTTCTTCTGTTATCAACCTTTTGATTTGTGAGATCCTAGGTCACATCAGTAACCATCCACTTTCTAAACTTTGATTCATCCTCTTCTTGTATGTTGTATTGGTGGCAGCCAAGTTGATCGTGACTGTTGTTTGCAGTTGTTGTATGCGGCTAACCGTGGAACAACTAGTCACGGTATCGACAGTTTTCTTAAATGTTTTTTCTTTTCTATCATAGTTATTATCCGTCAAAGTAACATAGTATTCGTCAAAAATTTACGGATTGAAGGGAGCTGAGAACAGCAATATGCACCCGTGCCTGTGTTGATGAAGTCTGGTATATGGTTTCAATTTCAGAGGGTTAACAGTAGTGAGGTTGTGAATGAGAACGCAGAGAAGAATGAATGAGCAGAACCCAATCACGTCCCGTCTGATATACAAGTGCACACCAATATGCAACAAACTACAGGTGGTCAAGGGTAACGGTGAGATACATGGCTTATCCTCATTCTGTCACGACCGTTCTCGTGATCTAACTACTTCAGGACTCGGCTTGGTTTATTGAGTGTGTCTTTCAGATCTACGCTCATGTTCGTCCGCTGCTGACGCTGTTACGACAGACCTCGGTAGGTTGTTCCCGATAAAACACATTTGGACATCAAATCAGTGCTCTCTGCAAGTCAAAAGGGCTGTTCAATGTTGCTTCCTTGAGTTACAGCTAAGATGGTTAATTGGACCGACCAGCAGCATGTTTCCTGATGCGATAAAGTTGACAGATGTTCCTGTATGTTGAAATCAACTTTCCTCTGATATCCCAATAGTACACTGAGGATCGTCCGAGGTTGCACTATATATCTGGATAAGATAGCGAACGAAACGTCCTAATCTGCAGTTTAGCTGTTCGTTGTGCTTCCTGAGTACGAACAATATATTTCCCCAGATAAGGACAACAAGCTGAATATTTCGCTCAAAATCAGGGCACCTTAACGAATTAAACACTGTAGAAAGACTGACTGACACGATCTGATTAATCATATTATCACATTAGCGTTGAGCATGACCAAACAGTACTGTGACTCGGGCTGCAGTTCACCTCAATCATCATCATCATCATCATAGACAGCAATACATCAGTGGTTCACACTGATGCTTGACTGCCACACAACCACGAACAACAAAAAAAGAAAAAAAACTTATATAGGAAGAAAGAAGAAAACAGAGGAGGGGAGGGGAAGTGGACCTAACTACTAAAAATAGCTACGTCTATATTCAAACATACAACATCAAGGCGCCTACACCTTGCAAACAAACAGTGACGTGGAATATCCTAGAAGAAAACGTTACTAAGAAGGTTGAAAATTAATAGAAGTCTAAGCAAAAGAACTGGAAATGGTATGGATGCAGGTACGCCATTGACTACGGTAAACCGCCATCTCGGAAGGCGTTTCTAACCAGCGATTTGAGCAATCACGGGTATCCCAGCCAGGCAGGTGACACCTACCCACTTTGTTTAGTGGAGTAGCTAGGGTCTTCATATTTCGTGACCACGCTGTTGCTTGACCATCATGTGGTTTCACCGAACTGTTGGTGGGCTCAGTATAATAATGCCCAGTACGGTAAAAGTTCAGCCGCATGCGGAGTACGTGACCCATCGCAGACTGTGCGACGCGATTAGTTGAAACATTGATCACGCATCCCGTGCGTCCCACAATACACGCAAACGACCGGCCGTATTGCTCCCGCTAAGAATTGACATCATCGTTGGCGGACAGGCCGTTTTCCGAACCACAAAGCATAAAAGCGGAACGCACACAAGCCTTATATATCCTTCCTTCCAGCAACAAACAAAGGTCTTTTCGACGCCACAGATGACGCAGTTTGGCAAAGGCAACTCGTGTCTTTGCTATCCTCGCTGATATCTCATCAGCAATATTACAAGCTGACGAGATAGTGCTACCCAAGTATGTGAAACTGTCCACAGTCTCAAGCGGATTACCTGCAATAAAGAAAGTAGGAGTGGAAATGCCCCAGTCTTGAAGTAACACTTTGCACTTTGAAGGTGCGAAGCGCATTCCATACAAACCAGCCCGGTCACTCACCTTGTTCAGCATGGTCTGCATGTCTTCGGTAGAGGGACTAAGCAAGACAATGACGTCTGCATACTGCAGATCGGTCAACCGAGCGCCAGGAAGAAGCTCAACCCCAAGTTCGCTGGACTCCTCAGGCACATCCTCCAGGATGTCGTCCATGACAAAATTGAACAAAAAGGGGAAATCGGACACCCTTGACGAACACCACTAGAAGTGATGAACTCCCGAGACAGCTGCCCATAAACCCTCACCCTGCTTGCAGAGTGAGCATACAGTGATCTCAACAGATTCACGTATTTCCCTGGTACTCCCTTGCGAAGAAGACAGTTCCAGAGAACGTTACGAGCGACTGAATCGAAAGCAGCCTTCAGGTCCAGGAAGACCAAGACCGTCGGCTGCCTATAAGAGTGCCGATGTTCCAAGATCCGTCACAAGGTAAAAGGGTAATCAAATCACTTTCAAATGGGACCGGAATCTTGGTGCTTCCGTTCTGACTTCCTTGTTTAGGCCGACGTATAAAGCGTGGACTTCCAAGATTACTGAGGTTCTAGGTGCACGACCGGGTGCCCTTTTGAGGTACGTATAAACCAATGGAGGTACACGTTTTTCACGCAAATTCGCGGATGTAGTCTTGTATGAACGGTCTCCCACACCGAGAGAGGGCGAAGGATTGAGCTAACAACTTTGAGGTCAGGCGATTCTTTGAGAGTCCGTTGATGTCACATAGACTTGGTCCCTTTGTACATAGTATATGGATCTGTGATAAGCACATCCAGCCTCGACATGGGAGCGTCTAAAATTCAGAATCCTCGCAGTGATGATCGTCCGTAGGGGACTTCTCAGTTCTGAATACCCCTCCAACTTCTCTGTGAGGGAAGTAAAGAGGCTGGACGCAAGAACTTTACGTACGCTTCGAAGCTTGCGCCCTGCGCGGATCCGACGGAGTAGACAGCGTCTCGGCCAAGCCCCATAACGCCATTACTGTCACAGCTAGCTTAAATTGTATGATAGCCACTTGATCTCCAAGATGCAGTCTAGTACCTGTCAAGTCCGGCGGAACTTGATTGGTTGAGATGAGGTGAACCGTTATATCTCTTTTCAGAAATGGAATGGCGGGTCATCTATCATATAGACAGTTTACATCACATCAGTGCGTTCCATAGTGATGCTAAACTGCCACGCAATCGACGAGGGAAACCCATATACGACTAGTGAGAAAACAACGAAGAGAAGGGGAGACGCGAAAAGGATCCTAAACAACTTAAAAATCGCTAAGTCTATATTCACAACGTTCAAGACGTCTACACCTTGCAAACAAACAACCGAGCTGTGAATGAAATTAAAGCGTCATCAATCGGAATTTCTCATGTTTGCTTTCAGTCGAAAGTTACATGATGCCAAAAGAGGAGGAATTACATTTGAAAATGTAAATACTTCCCCGATGTGTTACAAGACGACGCAGAATCTTCCAACACCTAGCGTTATTTCTCCCTTGCGATCGGTGTTCAGTTTAATGCTCTGAGTACTCCTCAAAGTGCCTCGACCCAATGCATCATCAGCGCCTGACGGGTACTAAGGAGTAACGGAACAATTTTGAAGGAACTGTGGCGTAAGATCACAGATATTCTAACCTATGGGAATTGCAGTCTCGAAAATGCCGCAACAACCAGGTTAAATGATCACACGGTCAAATGTTCAGTTGTCACAGAAACGTGACTTACAAAATAAAGTTTGGCATGCAGGTGAGGGTACTCCAAGCAAACCAACTGACTGTCCGGATGGTGCGTGTCCGGAACAGAGCCTTTCTTAGAACACCCTGTACGGTATATCTGTTCTCCATGGTCCGATGCCGACAAAGATAGCCGAAGTCCGACCACGTTCCCTCCTGTCAAGATGTTGGACGACGGCTTTAAACCGAACACATCTCACCCCTCCTCCAAATCACTCCATAACCTCACGTCGTTTAAAAGACCGCTTCAAGTGTGAAATACCGCAATGTGAAGTACAATGCTTCCGAACGTCGTTATTTGCACAAATATATTGTCTGTATGTCGGCCAACTGATCGGATTGCTCGAGGTGTTTGTAGAACGTGCTCGATTTTCCATTTCTTTCTTAAGATGGTTTGTAACCTGCAAGTACGGCTCCCGTGTACAGTAATTACAGACGGGACGGATGATTTGATATTTAGCGTTTGTTCTTCTGCTGTTCTTGTTTAATAGATTCAGGGTTCGGGATTCGGAACGTTCCGATTGTGAGTTTATTCGGAACAGTTGTCTTATGTTTGCGGTTTTGCTGACACAATATCCTGGATCTTGTTTTATAATCCACATCGCAATTTTAAGGTCCAGATGATGCATCTCCCTTTCCACAAATATATTTTTTCCCCCTTAAAATTGCCGTCATGATTTTCCACCGCAGTTGAGAACTTCTCACGGTTCGTTTCGCTCTCAGAAAGGTGTGCCACAAACAGTGATGTCAAGATGGTTAAAGACACGATCCGGCCTCTAAATTTTCGAGTACCATCGTTAGTGGTTCCACAGAGACAAACGACACCAATGCATATCTCATAGACAGCGTACATTTTCCTTCTTTCCTTGATGGCAGTTTGCTAATACTCGCGGCTGATGTGAGCCTTGGCAGACTGATAGTCACAACGATTGGTTGGTTTGTACGTAGTAGGAGAGTATACTTGACAGATGCAGGAGACAAACGGGACTAACCCAGCCATACCCACTTTCTTGGCTGGTCGGGTCACAGAATAACATCATCACGTCTGTGCATGCAGTGCTTGAGCCATATACGGTGTGCGCTGAGGACGCAGTTTCTTCCTTAAGACATACAGCACAGGCACGGGTAACCATATACTCCAGATGCCAACACGTTTGATAAGCCGTCGTCAATCCGTCGGTTCATTGGTGATTTACGTAGATGGGTGTTGGCTTCTGTCATTTTCCGAACGGTCGGATGGGTCCGAGGAGCCATTTTTCAACAAGCGCCGTGGAAACATCCCACGGATTACTATGGCAGCAAAGGACTGGACTGAAACAGATCGACCGATCGCGGTCCTCAATTCGAATTACATAGTTTCCGAGCCGGTGGCAACTCTGCCTGTCCAATCGGATATTGGTGAATCAGGCTGGGTGAACCATACAGATGTCCTAGGGACCTGTTGGCTGCCATACTACTGGGTTAGTACGAGCGACGACCGACAGGCCGCAACTAACCGTATCACTACATACAATTTAACCGGGCGGCAAACTTTTCGTACAATAACAGATATGGAGAATCGTTAACCCTAGGGGCGTTTAACTAAATGCATCAGTGTATCAGTCTGTAGCTTATGTTAAATTGTCTAAACGAACCAACCATTAAATACACGTAATATGTTCGTTTCGATTCACTAGTACTAGCTAGGAGCTATCTTCAGAAAAATCGAACTAACTTCTCTCACTGTGTTGTTTCCCCCGGTTTTGTTTTGAGCAATTTTTTGTGAATCGCTTTACGCGCTAGGCACGTGCAAAGTCTGTCGCCATCCAAAACATCTTTAAACTCCTCCATTGTATAGCACACTTCTGTGCCGTTGGATTTAATCTGAACTGATTTCTGTCACTTGTGCAAATTCAGCTGTTTGGATAGACACCGTTCACCTCAGGATCAATCTTAGTTGTTTGGGACTGCAATGTTTGGACTTTGAAATAGTGTTAGCAATTTCTGCTGCTCATGTTCAAATCAACACTCTGGCAAGATCAATGTTTTTTTTTGTGAGCACCATGAAAGGTGGTTGGACTAGGTATTCACAGGGAATAACCGGTGATGTCGCCATCCGATGCTCGAGTGGAAAAGCGCTGGCCGCAATTGAGAATTGGACTGATAGTATATGGTTAGGGTGTTAATCGCAAAACTTTCTGTTATTATCATTTCTATTATAATTTGAACAGAGTAGCCAGAAGACGCAAATTGCAATTAATTTCGCGCGCTTTCATCAGTCATTAACGTGTGACTAGCGTGAAAACAACAACTAAACGGTGAAAACGGTTAAAAGTGTTAATCGGTCTGGATCGTGAGCGGTACTCACAGCTAAACCCATGGCAAGCATGGATTCGACAGTCAGTTGTTTTTATGCGTCTAGAACCGGCTGCAAACGGCTGGTCAGGAATGCCTCGATATACTTGAGAATTTGTGAGCTGTAAGAGTTCATCTGGACGCTGCGATATTGACATTGTGATCGGTAAGTGCCTCGCATTAGATTAAGTGGCGTTTCGTCCTCGCAGAGTGTCACTCATCAACGGGTGAGTTAATGAAACTCACGAACATTGAGATGTGCTCCTTGGGTCTGGTTTCAAGTCTTTTTTCTGTCCTACCAGTGTGTTTTCGCAACTGCAGAAAAACTGATAGATACAATGGTTGATAGTAAACGTAACTTTGCTTCTTGACGAGACTAGGTTTAACCTAGTCGTTTGTGAGAGCAGGACAAGTTGTGTTTCTTTATACACACGTTTCAACGCGGCACTGATCATTTTTCCAAGGTTGTTCATCAAACTATCACCTTTAAAAAGGAGTTTGACGTACACAGCTTTTTTTTAAAGGTACTTCCACAATTGCATTTTCCGCAGTAGTTAGTTTACTCCATTCCATTCCCGGATGAAACTTTTCGGGAAATTGTCATGAAGCTCTTCATTCAGCAGTTATGTTCAGCTTGTAATCTATCCTGGGAGCATATTCTTGACGCTCTGTAAAACAGTGTACGTACTAGTGACCTTTTGTATGCAACAGGAGCAAAACTCATGAAGTTCATGTATTGTCCCGTCCATGTTGGTTTACGGTACACTGAACGTTCAATAGATCCGTCTGAACGGCGTCTAACCAGGATGTCCAAGAAGGGTAAACTGTTCTCACTTTCGTACTCGACCGTTACTGAGAGACTTGGTGGACTGAGTTAAAAGCTTGAACCGTTCTTTCTATTTGTTCATTTATTATCATTATTATTGTTACTACTATTACTGTTATCCTTTTCTGTTGCTTTGTAGAAAACTGGCATACACTGTAAATTGGGTGGCGGTCGAGTCGGCACGATTCTGGCTTGTTATTTAGCATACAAACACGGCTGGGATGCGGACACGGCGATCACTCAGCTTCGAAAAATGCGACCCAAATCGATCAATTCGAATAATGAAGAGGCCATACGACAATATATGATATCCCTGAAATCGTAGTTTGCTGCGCTGTTTTACAGAATTGGTATTGAAATAGTAAAAGCTTTGCACACTGTATTTCACTTTTTGGCCACTGAAATTTTCGCAATACGATTGTCAATGCGATCTTAAAAAGTGGGTTAATTATGGAAATCGTCTGTCGATTGCCTTGGTCTGGAACATCATAGACATTGTTGCTGTTTTTGTAACTGGCGATGAGTTGGTCGTTTATGTTTTCTAGATCTCAAACGTGACAACTGGAACTAGCGACGCTTATATAGATAGTGGCCAGTTACGCTTTGGAGAACCCTGGATGTGCATCCTGGATGTTGCATCCTTTATCACAACTGTCAGTCCCGACAGATTCTCTTGAGGCTCATTTGAAAGTAACGTGCGGGCGGACCAGAAATACACGTACCAGTTAGGCTTGCGTGCCAAAGTCGAGAGATGAAGTGCTTGCAAAGGTGACAGTTGACGTTTTATGTCGGCTTGTGAAATTTCTTGCTTCGTCTTGTTTGACCTGGTGTATGACGATAAATAATCGAGGGGTTCTTTTAATATTAAGTTTATAGATCCCAACTCACCGTTCAGAAGGAACGTTTGGTAGATTTCTGAAT
>LOND01000731.1:99573-114132 GCA_014220965.1 Paragonimus kellicotti | reverse complement strand
TTCCTCAACATAACCACGATTGCTGATGAGTAGTAGGGGATTTGGTTAATTTCAAGTTGAACATCACCCACAATTGATCGCAGCTGTCGCATTCCCATAGACTTTCCAGTCGGCCCCTTTCGAAAAGAAGCACTAGACTCGAGTTTCGCTCTCATTAGAGCTCGTCAGTAGTGCATATCCTTGCCACTGCCGGGACTAGAACTCCGGCCACGCTTTCATGAGGCAACCGTGTTTACCACTGCGCCATTGACCTCACATTAGGCACGACCGAATTATCATATGTGAACGCTCAACCACTTTCGTGATTAACGTCAGTGATTAGTACTGATGCTTAACCTCCCGGCGAACGTGAAGGACGAATAGGTGCTAGTTTTAGGAAAAAAGAAGGGAATGGAATTGAATTTATTTACTGAACCCCCTACACGTGAGTTCAGACACTCAGTATGTAGGTGCTCGCAACTTGCAAATAAACAATCAAGTTACAGTTGGCGGTGAGGTAGCTTGCGTGTGACTACTTCTCTGTGGTCTTCACTTCGGAACTTCATTAATTGTCACTATTTCATTGCAACCCTTCTCAAACAATGGTAATGTGTACGTTATTTGACCCCATGGGACTCCATATTCCGTAGTGGTTACAGCCACTGGTCAAGTAATCACGAGGCCCTCAAACCAGGAGATGTTCAAGACCTACCTTTCCTAAGTGGTAGCCGCTTTCCTTTCCGAGTAACTGTCAAGTAGCTGAATGGCACTCTCGTGCCTTTCGCCAATCAACTGAGGGCTTGGTTATGAATTGGTGGACTGGCATTCATAACATATGACCCAAACTTCTAAATTTAGAAGGTTCAGGGGTTTGGGGGAATGAGTGTGTTTTAAAATTTGCTGTTATGCCAAATCTAATCCAGCGTGATATCAGTAGGTTTGCCAGACGTTCTAGTATTTCTCAATATTAATCAACAGGACAAGTGGATGAAATTATACCACCAGAAACTCGTCATCAGATCAGTGCATATCTCTGAATCTGAGTTTCATGTACTGATTTTTCGAATACTCTAATAATGTACGTCCTGGTTTTTGAATGACCAGGTAAAAACCGACCTAATTCACTTGTGATTAGTCGGTAGGGGATCAAACTATATGCCGGGCGCAAGCCAGTGCAGGCTTAAGGCACTAACGAGTCTCAGTAATGCACACAACTTTGGATTGTGCAATCGAGTCATAATCGATTTGGTTGTTGTAGCACTGCATTTTGGGGCTGCTTTTATTTGGTTAATCGCAATTTTGCAGACGACTAGAAATTAATCGTGGGGATAGTGCTCATTAAATGGGAGACAATCGTGTTTGCTCTGGTTTTATCTGTCCAGTTTTCGGCCATGTTTGATGATGCCCTCTTCTCATTTTGTAAAGTAACCTTCGGGTGCACTATACGTAGTCTGTTTCAAGCATAGCTTAAGTATGTAGCTGAATTTGACCGTAGCAACTAAACGTATAGTCTGTATGGGCCCAATCGAAAACAGTATAGAATCATTTGTGGTTAAATTACATAACAGGGACGGAGTGAATAGATGAAACGAAAGGTACGGATCGTTTGAAAAACCATCCAGGTACACGGGGATCAGCAATTGTCTTTGATTTATATACGCCTGTCCTATTACTGCTTACTGTACGACGCGATAATTGTTAGACAGTATGCCAAACAGTGTGTCATGGGTTAAGTAGTACCCTATATACCAAAAATGCTGCTCAGTTTCCTGTAATCCAGTGGAAAACATTATAAGCCTACTACAAAGTCGATCTATGCTCGGATGAGGTGCACAGTCTACGTATGCCCTAGCAAGATGATCGTCAGACTTCTGCGCGAATCCACTAATGAGCAGTAGAGTGCGAACACGTGGATTCATCAGGCAAAATATCTTCGACATGTCAGACCGGTGTACATGTAGATGTTAACCTACAATTGGAAGAACTCTTAGACGCTGGACTCCCGAGAGACACCAGGCCCCAGTAGGTCCAAAGAGTTGACCTTGTAGTGTACCTCTTGACGACAAGCGGGCGAATCCAATTAGGTCCCATCACGGACACAGAAAGATGGTCACGCGATCCGATGAACTTCTCAGAGGTGTTTGCCTGGTTAATGTTGGTTGGGCTAATGGTGGAAGCGTTTATCTGAAATAAACGAGACTGCTGTTCCGAAAAGCAACTCAGTTTCTCAGGAGTTGCATTCCGGTGGAGTTTCTGTGACCCTGATTACACGTTCCGTTCAAACGCTGGTTATCACCGTTGATCGTAGAGTATACTAGAACAAGTTGCTTTGTTGTGGTGGTCGCAGTACGTAAACGACAACGCGTCATGGCCACGTGCACATCAGTTTTAACGACAGGACTACAGACAATCAGGAGTACGCTGAATACCCTGCTGTCATTGGACTTGCAAGTGCCAAACAAGCGACCCCTCCGAAACTCAAGCACCAGGAGAATGCTGGATGGTGGGCATCCGTCTATTTCACTTTCCCTAACCAATCACTTTGCACACTGCCATTCATAAAAGTAATTGTAACCCGAAATACAGGAAGGTGGTGATTGTATCCAAGGTTCCCCGTCTTCTATTCCTACTGAGTCAAGGTTAGCACTGGAGTCGAATTAGTTCATCATCTGCTGCTAGTCCCAAGACTTCGATTACAGTACTACCTTCTTTCCAACTGATTGGAAATATACGCCTTGTTGTTTTTCTCACCGTGGGTTTCCGATTCGTTCCTACTGCGACTTTGTACGAGGATTACAGAAGAGCAGTCCTTAGAAAGGGCATCTTATTATATCTGGTCCTGTCACTTCTACACTGGGTCTTAAAGTCTCTTCGTGAGTGTTACTCCCGTTTCCCAGTGTTATCCCTCTGCCATAGATTAAACACGAAGTTCTGGTCTATTGGGGGACCACATTTCAAAGAACTTGAGAAGGATATTGATACTTGTACATATAGAGTACCTATGGAGTATCTACGGCGTATCCAATTGAAACGAGAGGAAAAACACAGGCAAACACTCATAAAATGTGCACTTCGTTCGTTCGTCAGACGCCTTTTGCAAATCGCCTTCTCCCGTTCACGCTGATGGAACCACTGTTTAAGCACACTGCAAAATCAGTGAGCTTGTGACAACGCCAACATGGCTGAAGTTGTACGCAACACCCACTTTCATCCTCCTGTCTTTTTCGCTAGAGTGAGAGAGACAAGCGGCATGGTCAACCAATGGTAGAGCATAGTCTCACCGGTTGTTCACGATGCGTTATAGCTGATCGAAAGGTATGACTACCTTCACAAATTCCTCGCTATGACCCTCGCAGCAAATCCGGTTGAGAAGTGTTAACCGTTTTGGCTAAGTGAGAAAGTCAGGGCACCTGGATAGAGGACAATGGCGATTTTATCCAGTTCAGTTTCGTTGGACTGCTTAATTGTAATGTTTGTGAAAGCCGAAAAGTAGGTTTAGCTCACGACCGTTTTAGAGTAGCGCAAACGGAAAGTCGTATTGAAGACCACATTGATGGTAACATATTCCTACGCCAGCAATGGTTTATGAAGTAATGTATACGTTCAACTCCCTTTGAATAGTTGGTCGCGGGCCGCTTCACACGTGTGCATGAGAGAGGACTAGTG
Organism: Paragonimus kellicotti; assembly: GCA_014220965.1. Taxonomy (NCBI): domain Eukaryota; kingdom Metazoa; phylum Platyhelminthes; class Trematoda; order Plagiorchiida; family Troglotrematidae; genus Paragonimus; species Paragonimus kellicotti. The sequence goes on along the minus strand of LOND01000731.1, from coordinate 110,487 downwards.
ATGTCTGGATGGCAGATGAGGTGCAGGCTGGCTGATCAAAACGCGATCGTACACAAGATGCATACGATGCGTTCCACAACGGTGCGTTGTGACAATTGTCACTTGGCCAGGGCACGTCACCGCGCCAGTCAGGGGGACAAGCTCACATGACCTAGGTCATTGGCATAGTCGCATGACCATGCGTCTCCATAAAAGTACATCACTGCCTAAACTTGGCGCAAGTTCAGTTGGTTTAATGCTACTGTGGCCCAGATCACGTGCACTTCCGTGTTATGGATTGCCCACTTTGTGCCCTTCATTTCACTTACCCAAAATAGGTCTCGTGATGGGCTAAGTGCTAGTACATTCCCACCCATTGGGTCCGATTTTGGTCGGGGAAAGGCATATTTGGTGCAACGAGTGACTTCCAGAGAAATCCTCGACTGTAACATCGGCAACATCTGTCATACCCCCTTCTATTGGAACACTCTTATGGTGAGGTAGTGAGGGTCACAAATCTAGACGAGCTACTTTGGCGACCCGTTCAAACGAATAGACGTGTTTGGGTTTTCTGAGCACCGGAGAGTAGATATTGCGCTGATGCGTTAGGTGGGTCCAAAGTGCACTACGCGATGTTTCTTTTCCGTGGTTTACTGAGATGCCAACTATAGGTTCTCGTTCAACAATACGCCAGCCCATTCACGAATATCAGCTGTTTACCTGTCCTGACAGTATTTTGTACCCATTTGCAACAAACGTTTTTTAGTGTCTAGACATGCAGTAACTTTGTCTATACTTCTCACCTAAACGGATAGTTGGGTTCAGGAAGACAGAGAACACTTATCAAGAGTGAGAAATCTATGAGAGATGAATCCATGCGGTTAACACGTCACTTTTTACCCGAATTCGAAATATATGGAGAAACGGATTGTGTCTACATGTCTACTTGGGACGTGACCTGTGTGTTTGTGAACAATGGCAATACGTGAACTTCTAGAGCGAAATACAGGTGGGCTCCTTCATTTCTCACCTGAAACACTCCCATTGTTCGTACAACTGCTTGTTTCACATTCTCTGTACAAACTATATCAAATTTGGACAAGAAATGGTTTGATACAGCAATCAAGGCATCCTTAGGCCACCGCTGGAACCAGTCCATGGTACAACCGGAGATTAGTCCAGGAAATTTCAGGCTGCGATTACGGAACTTTTGACCGACCGGTGAGAAACAAAGCACCACGTGCAAATTTTTGACTACACGATTCACATAATACTCGTTTAATGTTTCGTTAGTAATCGGACGACGGGGAAATTCACGTTTCATTGGTCCCATCAATTCCTGCAGTATCTCGTCCATTTCATCGCGAGCGAATAAGTTTGCTATTTCACCGGAACTGAGCATATTGTTCAAATATTCCAAAAAACCCTCATCCTTGATTTCATTGTCTGTGAACAGGAAGGTGATTCCGGAGCCTTGTTGACCAGCAGTGCGGTAGAGAAACTTCAAATCTTCAGTCAAGTTCGTCACATTATATGATCTGAACAGTGAAAATAACGTGTGGTTAAAAAATCGGTTGAATACTTCTACTTTTGTGTCTGAATAATTCATTACCTATGCTCTTTTCTGAACGTCACAAAATGCTATGATCTTTGGCAAATTGTGTGTGATGCAGACTGTCACGTGAACTAACGAGGCATCATACCCACAAGTATTTCACCTGTGGTTAGTTCGCCATACTTACGGTGGGCTGGGATGAAAATCACTTATAAAAAGAAGTAGATTATATTACGTTTTGAGTTACGAATCAGTCCTCTGTATTAAAAAAAAACTACTTTACTCGTCTACTAGTAAGTAGGTGAACTAATCTTTGCGTACCCCATTCGCCCTTACCTAACAACCTTTCTCCTAACGAGTTTCCGCGATTCCATTGTTTCCGCCTAGAATTGGATACCTTAGATTAGTCATTTCTATTGAGGTTATGTTAATTCCACCGCTCGTCTTCTACACACCAGTTAATTGCATTGTGCTGCCTCGGACATATCACCTTGACTAGTTTTCTAGGCATAGCGCATACGTAAAACCCCATATTCTCGTAAGCAAGGCTTACATGGTCTCCGAGGAATTGCGCAGTTTTTATTAATTCAACCAGTTGACCTCGAATACACTCATTCATTTTATATATGAGACCAAACAGTGCGGTTTTCGAGATTCCCGCAATTACGTTGTTTAAACGACGTGAGTTGTTATTCTACATGACTGCTCGTGCCTTGTAGGAAGTAACACCACACTGGAACACTTAAATATTTCTGAAACAGACGACGGTATGGATATGTAGTGAGCACTGAAACGCCCGCTGTCTGATTCATGTTTCTTGTGTTAATATGGTTGTGATCTTGGGCGCTCTCAGGTTTTCTTCTTGTACACCAATAACCTGTCGCACACAATTAGTGGTCGATTTGACTAATGGTTCTACTCGATTAATCGGAATGTCACATTGCCAGTACCGCGACACGACAGCAATCAGACACAAATAACGACACAATATTCCATTCATGGCGGAAATCACGAAAATTATGGGCCCAAACAAAATATGATATGTTTTCAGCCTTGTGGTGTACTGTAAATCATGCACGCACGTAATCCGGCACTTGTTTTAGAATTGCCCGCTGAGGTTGTTGACAGCTTTGGTAGGATTATGTTGACATCCGCAGAGAAAAAAAATCGGCTCCTTTCTATGTGCACTCGGAAGTTCATCGGAAATTGCACAACAGCGAACCGTTCATACACTGTGCATCATTTTGCACACAAACCAACCGTATTGGTTTCTATTCTGCGAGTAGCCCAGTCCCCTAATATCTCTCATGGGTCCGGGGTCTAACCACTTTTACAAATCGATCGTGTTTCACTAGTATCTATTTCCTTAGCTTGAGTGTAAATGAGCCAACACTCAGTGAAACCAGTAGGGCAACATGTGTTGACCTTAACATGATAGTATGTGCCGCAGTGCATCGACGTACCTCTGGTACATTGGTGTATTATTCCAAATGCATAGACTGGCTGACTGGTTGATCGCCTGACACTTCTTCGAACAGGAAACACGATAGCATATCTGCCACTTTACTAAACTTCTAAGTTCTAAAACGCTTCCTCCAAGTAGTCATACACCTGACATATCAACTGAAAACACGTTGTTGTCAAGTGAGCAGTAAGTTTACATTGCCTTCTAACCCATCCACCCGATAAATATCCCAAATTGGAAACAAGTTGCCACATGTGATCGTGTGCAATCTACGGCAATTCCTCGACTATTCGTGTTCCAAGATTTTTTCATTCGGTATTTCCGCCTCAAGCTGTGCTCCATGATCGTTCATCAGGTGGTTGTATTTCGTATATTTTGGTTACCGTTTGCTACTACGTGACCCCAGGAACTAAGCCGATAAACTATACTTAATGATATGGCTTTTGATTGTTGAGCATTTTATACAGTTGCTTGCCATCTAAGACGCAGTGATGGAAGATTGTCGTTATTTATGAACTACTAAGGTGGACTGTACAGTTGCCCACTAATAGCAGTTGACACCACACCCCAAAGAATGGGTGTGGCCGTTTGGTTCACACTTTACCGGTGATTGGGCTGTCTTATGCACACTACTGTCAACAGGCAAAGGCTGGAAGAATTAGATTATAAGTTCTAGATGACTTGAAGTGAAGATATCCTGTTCGTTTTATGGCTCTCACACGTGCTTCAGCCTTCGCAAAATCTTGATACTTCGACATAATGTTTACAGTTCGGATCATGTAATTACCAATAATTAACACCTATCAGCATGAGGTAGGTGCCAACTCATGACTAGCCATCGTCGCTGAAATGCCACAGTACCACACCGGAGTCCATAGATTGATCGTGTGAAGAAAATGTTCGGCTCTTCTTGCTGTCTTACAGCTTCCTCAACTATTGCACATCAGCGGCAAGCGTAGTCTACTTTTCCTCATGAAACTTAGCTTAAAATACTGAGCTGTCATTGCCTTTTGCGTCCTGAGGATGGCATACTTCCGGCTTCGTAGACCACCAATCCGTAACTCGCGTTACGATATCCAAAGTTAAATGTAAATTTAACTGTGCACTCATGAGACACCACATGAGAAGTCATTAGTCGGCTGATGTATCACAACATTTCAAGAGAGATAACGTCGAAGACTCCAGACTACTGGGTAAAAAGTAATACAGACTCATTCGTTGTTTACATGAACTCATTTTCTTACCTGCTTAAGGTTATTTGAAAGGTTTTATAACCGGCAATATACGATGCTAATCGAGTGAGAGACTGCTTCCCGGATCCGCCGACACCGACCAATAAGGCATGCCCTTTAGGTGTACGAATCACGCGGGAGATTTTCGCTAGGTGGGTCATGGCATCTTTGAAGAAGACCAAATCTAGCTTTGCACCACGAACAGACTCGTTATAAGCTTGCATGAATGTGTTCAGACGATCATGCAGTTGCCCCAAATTTCTGATTGGTTCGTAGATCTTTGGTGCCTCCAGATCGGCGTCGTCTGCCTCCTCCACCCCATGACAAACCATGTGTACGCTCCGTTAACGTGATCCGGACCCGATGACTCATCGCGGCTAAGCGTGATTGGGGGTGCCGTGTGTGTCGTGTAGTGAATCGCCCTTCCACTCCACATGCAACTGCTGCACTGAACATCAGAGGCATGGTTCAATGTTGAACGAAAATCACGCTTTTGAAGACAAAACATTGATATCAAAAACCTTATTCCAACGAGATGAGGGAGGAACAACTGTATCCGTTGCGTGACATTTTCTAAAAATGAGCCCTTTTGCCGGGCAGTATGCACCTACGATCACGATAACTCCCGAATCAGTTTGATTGTAGTCAACGCTTCCCGATCCGCTTTCCCTTGCTCCCACGTTTCAGTCGCCGATTTCGTAGACTGGACGTGTTGGCAACTATAGTATACACCATTCCAGATCTAAACTGAACCATTACTGGTCTTCATCAAAGCCGTGTCGTTGTTGAACACAGATTATGAACTCAAGGGACAGACAAGTTAATGAAATGTATGCCGTGTGCAGTTTTCGAACAATCTAACCCATAACCTTCAAGTACGTTTGTCAACTGGTATGTAACCTCACCGTAGCGACGGGAGAAGTGACTAACTTACAACTGGGTCAGAGGCATTCTGATCCTCTTAGTACTTACCAACTTGTTGAAGCATTTTGCCGAACCAATCACGATCAGCCTGTTCTGTGAATCGATCAGCAACGACACGCGTGCATTCGTGCTGCCACAACGCCAACAGTACCTGAGTGGAGTTGATAACCTCACTTGTGGTATTCAACATGCCTTGCCAAATACGGCTTACGTCACGCAGGTTGAACACGTAGTGAAATTTGGCCGGTGTGGGAAGCATTTTCACCTTGACCCGTTGCCACATTTTTCTAGTGGCAGCAATCAATTTTTGTACCGTGCCGATCACTGACGCGCTGAAACCTCGCTCAGTACAAAAGTGACCCAAACCGAGCGTACCGAACACTTTGTCCACGGAGGCATTGCTTGGTAGGGTGCAGTTGAAAATACTGAATTGTCGTTTGAGTCGTTGGGGTATATCGTTTCGTCCACCGCCTGGATGAATCATGGCACCCATGACCTGTAAGTAGATAAAACACAGAGAAATAGACACGAATGTTCATTCACTCGTTGTCCCCTGTTTGAGCTTGTCACCTGATCCAACATACCTGAATATCCACAATGGTGGTAAAATCACCAGGTTTGTCCAGGCTATAAAATCCTGACATTTCTATCATTTGACGTGTAATCTCATTTGTGATCTGGTCACCCCATTCATTGATAGTGGGCATGTTGATGTCGTCGATGAATACGGTCATTTTCTTCCCTGCTGCTGGTCCATACGTGCTGCCCATACGCTTGTCCACATAGCTCTCGACTGTGCGTTGAAACATGTTAGGTGTAGTCGCACTCGAGAAGTTCATGGTTTTAAATGCATGAACTTCTGGGTCATATTTGTTGCAATAGCCTTTGATTATAACCGTTTTAGCAGTACCCTTAAAGAGAACAAAAATGCAAGATAGATCACAAATAAATTTCAATTGCTTATATTTCATTTTAAGGGTAATTCAATTCATGTGACTCACTATTGACTACCAAGCTTCCGAAGCTTATCAATCCAGCCGCATAACCGTTAGACAGTAGTAGTCATCGACAAACACGGTCAGCCACTGTAGCTAGAAACTACCGCATACGTGCTCAGCGTGGCCAGTAGTGTCAATCAAGTCTTAACTAGACTCGATCCCGTTGGCTTTCTGATCACTGAGTTTAAGGGACTGACTAAGCGTAACATTCGCATACGAATGCTTGCGATGGCCGAGTCATGTCAATCGGGCGGAAAGTTTTAAAACAGGCATGCATAAGTGTTTATGCTGTGCTCTCCAGAAAGTATTCCCAACTGGTGCCGCTGAATGAAACCCTAATTACGTACACAGATTATCAGTCACATGACTAACTGCTCGTCAATGCGATTGGAGTGCGGCACAGACAAACTACCGGTGGCTTAGACAGACGATTCAAGTAACTGGTCTGGTAACCATACAGTTCTTCGAGAGTACTGTTATCGACTCTCTGTGCCACTCCAAGCAAACATGTTTTTGAAGTGAGCAAACCAATGACAACCCACCGATACCCATTGAACGGATCAATCCATACAATTGTATATCGGAGCCAAAAATATTTCACGTACTACAGTAAGATGATGACTGTCACGCCATCCTGGGATTGGTGCTTATGAACTTCCAAAGAAATGGAAGTACCCAAAAGAAGCAGCGACGTTGTGAAATAAGTACATCGATCTATGTTTTGCTCAGTCATTCGAAAGAAGTGAAGCAAGTTGATCCAAACTCTTCTACTTGGCGCAGCAGTCGAGGAGATTTAACCGACCTGCTTGCCTTTGTATCAGCACAATAATAGATTGAAGCATCGTTATAAGCATCATTAGAAGCGCTGCGGTAGTTGTCACTTTTGCACGACTACCACACAGCAGTGAATTCAAAACACGACCAGAGTTTAGGAATAAAAGAAAGAAGAATGATACTTAATTATTACAACATCTCAGGTTTAACTAAGTCAGTCGATATCAAGAAGAGTACACCATACAAGCCAATAACCTAGTTGGAATAAAGATCCCCTCGAGGGGTTTATTTTCGTGCTTCATTAACTTGGCTTACTTTACAAACAGCTAAGCCAAGCAAAAGCAGCATTCATCCCTCAATTAATTCGGTTAGTGATCACCTTCCTTAACGTACTTTGTCGCAATGCTCCCAATCAAAAGAGGCGAACGCGGAATACATCGATTAATGTGCTACTGATTAGTGTCACTCTCAATTGTCTAGTCACGTACTACTTTAAGTTAGTCGACTAAGAGTGGTCGGGGTTGCCAGCAGTTACATGGTATTCGCGGTCCATTGTTTGGAATCGAATGCACGCAGAGATAGCAATAACTCGTTAGGTTCAGCGCTGATCATTAAGATATGCCCCTAGTTTGAGGGTTAGAGTGATGTGTGCTGTATAGAAAAATGAGCCTGCTGATAAACAGTTGGGAAGTTGGTGTGCTGCAAAATGAACAACACTCACGCTCGATTGCCATTTGCATATTTATTTGTTCGAAAGAGGCTGGCTGGAAAGTTTATCTGATCACGAAGTCTGCGATCAAATGTGAGTGATGTTCACAGTGAAATTAATCAAAGTCCGGAGTACTCATCAGTATTCAGTACGTATTCATCCAGCTCCCAAAAACCGCGGGGAAACAGGTCTATTCACAGCTGTTGTACATTCTTTTCTCATGGGTTGAAGTCAGTCAGCTGTCTGTGGTTGACTTGCAAGCATGCAAGCAATCTACACTGCCCAAGAAGAGTCTGCGTGAGATTTTCGTTAACAGTCGACTGTCAGCCAAGTAACAGACGAGTGTTAATATCAGATCATGGAATGTGAACACTTGTTCGCAGGTCGTGAGTTCGATTCACCGGTCAGCGTGGCGACGATGACACCCAAAGAAGCGGAAACGAGTGACCATCACTTTACAGGTGGTCAGTAATACCAACAACATGCAGTACGCTGCACACTCGAGTTTCGGTACCGTTAAACGTCGCGGGTTTTTATCGTACCGCAGAACTTCGGCCATCACGTCGGCGAGGCAAATGTGTCGACCATTCCCCAAATGAATTCACACAAAATNGTTAATGTTTACCAAAAGAACGGACATGCAGATAGCACAGTATACTGCATTCAGTCATCTTGTTATCTCTGTTGTAACAGTCAGCTGACAGACCATGAATTACCACCGTGGAACCAAAAGAGGCAGCTGACACCGTATACACAGTAGGGCAACCACGGCCATGACAGTTGTGCAAGAAGATCTAACCGATACAATAAGAAATACGCGAAAAATGAAGCCCATGCTGTGATGTACTTGGAACCAAATGTTTGTGATACATTCGTACGCCTTAAAACATGGTCCTCTGCCTATTAACTTCGAGAGGGAGTTCGAATCTCACCTCTGTTTTGAATCGAGTGCGTCTACAAAATAACAATTAACTCTTCGTACCCACCTGTCAGTTAAGGGTGTGATAACCAGTCGATCGGTACAACCCAGGTACTCATTCTGATAGATAAAGTCCACGTCAGTGATACTCACAATACACTGGTCATTGTCCTCAACGAAGTAGAATCGCGATTGCTTCAGCCACTCGAAATCCTTCGGTGACTTCACGCGCATCGTAACCTTAGAGTGGGAATACAAGAAAGAGTACTGTTTTGGGGAACATGAGGAAAAGTGCGGGTGACTGGGAAAAACATAAGTATCGTTACATTTGTTGCTACTGGGATTCGCCGGATTGAAGCAATGTGCCTTTCCATAACATCATGCTGGTTATACTCACCAAATCGTTGAATATGTCCCTTTGATGCACGTGAATAGTGATCAGTGTTTCAAATTTGACTCGGTCCATTTTGCTCAAATCCTGAGTGGTTATTCCGATCAGTTCGTTCAAAATCTGCAAGAACGAGTTATTTGTGGTCTGCATGATTTTTTTGTCCGTCTTCGCTTGTCGTAGCGCCTCTTGCGCATCTCTGGTCCACAGTATCTGGATACTCAAAAGCCCGATTTGTGCCGGGAAGGAGGTTTCAAATTCCAACAGGTTAAATTTGGGATCGTTGATTGCGAAATAGGCAGCCTTGATGATATTGTGAATGGAGTGACGCGAACATTGAAGCAATTCGCCCAGCCATATTTCCACGTTTCCCTGGGAACGGTTGAAAGGGGGCAGAGCAAGGTTTGAAAGCAAAGAATTCTTATTGATTCGGTCCGTGAAATATGGGAACACTATCAGTCAGTATTGCTATTTTCAGACGGGTGTCCTGTTGAATATCTGAATTTCACGCCAGGAAAAACAGTCATCCAGGGAACTTCACATGAAATACTGACATTGTGTAAAAATGGGTTTCACATAAATCCATTAGGTGTCGTAATCAGCACTCTGCAGATGCACTAACTACCTAATTTCCCCATAGTTAATGGGGCTTCAAGAGTCTTCAACTGAAACAAGGATAAAGCCAATAGGGATGAAAATATAGTGTCACTCTCAGTTGTCTAGTCACATACTACTTTAAGTTAGTCGACTAAGAGTGGTCGGGTTGCCAGCAGTTACATGGTATTCGCGGTCCATTGTTTGGAATCGAATGCACGCAGTGATAGCAATAACTCGTTAGATTCAGCGCTGATCACTAAGATATGCCCCTAGCTTGAGAGTTAGAGTGATGTGTGCTGTATAGAAAAATGAGCCTGCTGATAAACAGTTTGGGAAGTTGGTGTGCTGCAAAATGAACAACACTCACGCTCGATTGCCATTTGCATATTTATTTGTTCGAAAGAGGCTGGCTGGAAAGTTTATCTGATCACGAAGTCTGCGATCAAATGTGAGTGATGTTCACAGTGAAATTAATCAAAGTCCGGAGTACTCATCAGTATTCAGTACGTATTCATCCAGCTCCCAAAAACCGCGGGGAAACAGGTCTATTCACAGCTGTTGTACATTCTTTTCTCATGGGTTGAAGTCAGTCAGCTGTCTGTGGTGACTTGCAACATGCAAGCAATCTACACTGCCCAAGAAGAGTCTGCGTGAGATTTTCGTTAACAGTCGACTGTCAGCCAAGTAACAGACGAGTGTTCAATATCAGATCATGGAACGTGAGCACTTGCTCGCAGGTCGTGAGTTCGATTCCCGGTCAGCGTGATGACGATGACACCAAAGAAGCGGAAACGAGTGACCACCACTTTACAGGTGGTCAGTAATACCAACAACATGCAGTACGCTGCACACTCGAGTTTCGGTACCGTTAAACGTCGCGGGTTTTTATCGTACCGCAGAACTTCGGCCATCACGTCGGCGAGGCAAATGTGTCGACCATTCCCCAAATGAATTCACACAAAATAAGACTATTACACTACATTCAGTGGTCGAATTACAACGCTCAGATTGCCTGAACGTCTGTAATAGATACATAGTGAATTATTTGTTGGCTTCTGGTTTGGTCACGGAAAATGCATAAATTATTGACTCTACTGTGAACTAATCTCCTATATGGTGAACAGGATGATAAAGTGTATCTGAGCATCAATCTGTCTTCTTCGTAACCACCTCTCACTCACAGGTAACTGGTAAATATAGGTCATTTCTATGCATTTCAAAAACAGGCATTGCATGATTAACGTCTGAAAGACGCTTATTAACCGTTTGTCGTTCAGTAACTCATTAGTTAGTGAAAGTATGTTGAGATGCTGACTTTACTTCATCAATAAACGAACAGCAGCCATCATCAAGCAGGCATAAACTTAGGGATAG
>LOND01000731.1:60826-99473 GCA_014220965.1 Paragonimus kellicotti | reverse complement strand
TTCAAGAGTCTTCAACTGAAACAAGGATAAAGCCAATAGGGATGAAAATTACACCAGCTATTCTGTAAAATGGAGCTGTTAAGTGGTTTATCCTTTACAAGGGCGCATTTAACACGGTGTGAAGAACGAAATCATTTGAGAACGCGGCTGTATACCAAATGCGATGGTGCTAATCCCAGCACCTGTTGGTTCAGCATCAACCCACACGGGTCAAAATGAAACAGTAATAAAATGACGGAAACCTGTTTCTGAGTTGTTGACAAAAAGAGCAAACTTTTATGATAAGGTTCCACAGTGCTAAGAACGTACAACGCGTATCAACTTTGCCGACTGATAGCAGCAGGATTCAGTGAATATTCTCTTGTACGAATGACACAACCTGCAAGTCGTGTCACGGGTGAAAGTATGTTCAGATGCTGACTTTACTTCATCAATAAACGAACAACAGCCATCGTCAAAGCAGGCATAAACTTAGAGGATAGCTCAGCCGACTTCCAAAGCCAGGTCCGTACATTCTAATACTGTATATTGCGGGGAGGAATCAGGGCACATGACAATATGCCCCTTATATTGTGATAGCGAAGACAAGTAGGAGTTGAAAGTAAACTGAATTTCAGAATACATTACAACAGCCGTGAGATACGGTCAATGCCCACCGCTAACGAATTGCGGATAACGCGGGAAAACAAACTAGCTGTCACCAAGGAAAATAGGCTCAGTGGGGGAGGAGTATCGTGCAAAAATTGACAAGAGGACAACATCAGCCAGACAGGCAGAGGACGGATTGCATACATCGTTTAGATGAAAACTTTGCTGCACTGTTGAGTTGGAATCCCAGTTTAAAACGTAACGGTACGAATGGAAGCATACACTCCAAACTGTCCAATAATGATTTTGTTTTAGTGAACGAATTTTTGCTACAATGTACACAGACGGCCTACATTATATGATTACAATTATCAATGATGACAGCACAATGGTCACCGGATGAACGTCAGAGAATTGACTTACCTGTTCTCCAATCAACATAACCGGTTTCGTTTGTTTAGCAATTGTGTGCAATAGGAAATCCGTTCTTGTGTTATCCACATTTGGAACCAGAATGCTAGTATACTCTGGGGTGTAATCTGTTGGGTAGACGTATTGTGGCACTCGTGACTCCCATGGAACCCACTCGCCTTTTTCATCGACCACATACTCGAATATAGTATCATCTGTTCCGCATTTGGGCAGCGGCAATTTACCATTTGACACAAAGTGTTGCTGTAACTTGACGCGATCATCCAATTCAAGTAACGCACCCAGCGACCACATTGCTGCAAACGTGATCATGCGTCCCATGTGCAAACGGTTCACTTCCTTCTCGTCCACGTCCATAAGGAGCCCCTCTAGAATGTCGATGGCTTGTCGGATATAATTGCAGTTTAATGTCTGGAGGAAAATAAACCGTTCGATAAATAGCACGTAATGCTTCACAGGTGGACAGTGACTGAAAGGTACGATTGGCCACAGTGTTTTTCAATTCATGACAAAATGTACGCCCAGATCATAAACATGTTATGCATGAAAAGAACGACTGCCTATAGCATAACTGGAAAACGTACGTCCATTTTTGGTTCCAGAGTTTGGGAAACAAACCGAGTGGCTTCACCGAAGAAACTGGCAAATGTCTCGTAGATCACGTCAAACACAGTAGGCGATCGAGTACGCAACCATCCTGTTTAAGAGGAAGGTTACAGCAAATAAAGATGATTTGGGAAACATAACGGCACCGTTTAAATGAAGAAGTAACGTCCTTCCAAACAATGTTTGCGTGTATGGAGTATAGTTCTGTTGTTATAGTTGATATTTTTCGAATCCACATGAATTATTTCATTGTCATATTTTAAGTGGAATGATGCGATTTTACTTCAGTTCTTAATTTCCTTCGGTAATTTTTGCGTCCACCTCAACGCGAACAGAATATCTGGATTGATGCCCATGGGTAAATCGTGCCGATCAGCACACCGTCACCTTCACCTAAGACGGGGTCAAGCGTTCAGTGGACCGCAGGTCTCCTTATGCCGGCTGAACCGTGACAGATAGGAATAGCAAACCTAGAATTTCTCATTGAACCGGTTCAGCTGAAACCACACTGCAGGTCGGTGATTACGAGAACTGGTCGTTAGTGTGTTTCCATTACAAATGATCTTAGGTGCAACTCATGCATCCACGTAGGCGTGGTTTTTCAGTTCTTAATGAGCTGCGTTATTCCTGTGGTTTTTTGTTATTTCAGTGAGCTTTAGGGGATACAGTACAGAAAAATCCGGCCAAATACCTCGCTCGAATCACACTTCTTTCTAGTTGATTGCTTCGTGTTCATCTATCTTACAATAACCTAAACAGAGATAACCTGCTCGTAAACAATTTGCAGCGCATGAAAACAGCTGGAATCGATTTCGTTAACGATCCCGAAGGCTGTGGTACATATAAACAGCATTCTTATTCGGCCAAACCATTATTTTAGCTAAGCGAGGAAAGGTGTTGGGAGTTGTAATTCACGGCAGTCTACACCCCCAGTGTGACCAATGATTTGTCCATGTACGGCGCAACCAACGTATATTCTCGCCAAGACTAAGGTTCGGAGCTAGCAGAATGCGAGTTCTTCGTTGAATAGTCCATTGCTGGTGTTCGTCCACAGTGGGGCGGGGGCAGGGCGGTTAATCTACCTTTGTTCCAATCATGACAGAAACGATACAAAGTGGAACTACGCATTTCTGAACATGAGTAGAATTGGAGAACATCAACGAACTCGAAAGAGATGCTATAAACGTCGGCGTCGTAAACGATAGGGGGTTTGTAGTGTAGATTAAGAAAGTGTTCAACGTCACTTTTTCCCAATAATATTTTGACATTGTTTACAAAGTTGGTCTCTGCCTAGAAGAAGATAAGTACAGAACGAAAACTTCCAAAACGGCCAGTGATTTTGGGACTGGTATAAACTGCCAGACGCATCATAAGGGATAATCCACAAGCTACAATTCTCTATTAGTGTGGAACTTCAGCGTTAGTTGCGTCTTAGCTGTAGAAGTTCTGAAGTTGTTAAAGTTCCAGTAAAAGACATCACTGAAGAATGTGGAGTTCGGCTAAGGAATTATTTACGGTGAATGGACTTCATCTGAAAAATCAGCCAATCATTACTGCCTGAAACATCACTTTAAAGCATGAAGCCGCCTTTTATTTTCACGGACGTACCGGCTATAAAAATCATGTTTACTTGACCCACAAGTGCGATCTGAAGTAAACCATGGTTTTTGCTCGAAAGTATTAAAACGCAGTCTGGTCTATACCAACCCTTCAACCTCATATCATTAGAGTGGTACGAGCATTTTATGGAAATAACAACCGGGTTATATTGTTCGAGTAACAGTTTAAAGGGATGTGAAAAACTCTTCCAGGTCCACCGGAACGTCCCCTTGTTTTAGGCGAAACCGTTTAGCTCAGTTTGTGTTAAATGTACTTAGAAATATTTACAGAACAAAGCAACCCAATTTAAGCAACTTCTTTTAACTGGACTTGATCACTTGCCATCTTCCAGAATGCAACAATTTGCCTCTGTTGGAGCACAATTTTTGGTGAAAATCCACTAAAATGGAAATTCTCCAGTTGAACTTAAACTACGTGGCTCGATGACAAGATCACGAAACGGAGAAATGTGACATGCCCTTAGAATATTTGCTACACAGTTTACTAACGGCACGAGACGACTTGAAAATGTGGTTACAGCGTTCTCTGGTATGGAAAAACCATTATAATTCCCTCGATTCTCCCTTAATCTGCAAATCTTTTTCACTAGCGTGCAACCTTCGGTTAGTGCAATGATCGGGGGTGACAACAATTCCATCAGAGGAATATCGTGTTTTTCACTTAATCCAGTTGAATCCAGTGGTGCACGCTGCATCCCACCTGTGAGCTGCTCGTCATCCTGTCGTGATCTATGTCAAACCCTAGTTGTGATCGATCGTGGACCGTGCTGACCAAATCATTGTGGGACAGTGCAACAGTAAGTGGGACCCTCCAGACAGACAGTGCATCGTCAGGTTAGCCAGTCCAACCTACTGGCCTTATTCATTTAGAAGGCTTTTCAACCTAGGATTCCGCACTTCGGTGAGATCTGTTTGGTTTGGACGGTCAAGGAGCAAAACCACACCCACGTGTGATAAGGCCCAGCGAGGCGGTTGAGTGGCGGATAGGCAAGTTTCTGTCAGGATAATGGAGCATTTGCCACCGCGACAGACTACAATACTGTAAGTAGCGGTTCGGCCTTCTCTAATCGTGCATCACGTGCCATAAACAGTGCCTGTCGTCCTTTAGCTTCTTCACCCCTTTTCACAACGAAGCAGACGTTTCCTACACAGTGGAGTCAAGTGCCATTAAAAGTGTGAAGCCACTTTTATGCACTCAAGACGTGTGCTACTTTGGTAACGCAGGTCGATTATTCTAGGCCTGGATAGGAAGCTCTGGTAACTGATGATCTGATGCCTACTTTTGCATGTTCATTTCTGAGGCGTAATGAACATACACTGTTAATGAGCTTTAACAAGAGTGAAGGTTGATTGTAGTGCTTTTTTAAAGGATCGACAAGAAACTCCATCTATATGCGAAGAATACAATCCACTGTGAGTAATGTTCAGTTGAACTTGATGGACTCCCCGATTACCTTCAGACATGTTAGCAATCTGATGAGGTCCTCTGATCGGTTCATTAAGCTCGAGTTTGTGAATGTGAGTGTTGTTAACGTGATTTTTCATTTGTCTGAAATCCATGACCATTGAATTGCTTGCACTTAGTGACTAACGCCCATATTTGTTTTAAAGCTGATCAACCTGGCCCCCATACTTGCCGAGTTCGAAGTCATAGCAGCGTTTGTACAGGAACCAAAGGTGAAATACACAGCCCATCCCCCAGGCCAGTTTCAGTTTATGAAAATCGCAACAAGTTATTCACGTCTTAACGTTCACGCTTCATGGTCGTGCTCCTGTTCAACAAATGGAGGTAGTTGTGGGGCAACAATGCGAACAAATACTCGAGTACAGATCCCGTCAAACTGTCATGAATTTAACTATTCAGTCTGCTATCTTAGCCTGATGAGTCCTGGCAAGGATTGTATGTTTGAAGGTGAGAAGCAAGAATCAATGAAAACCTCTAGTTGACACCTTTGAGGATTGGTTCCCAAGTCATAACTGAACTGGACATGAATATCATGCCGTTACGAGACACAGTAGCTGGTGAAGCGTTGTCAATATTGTGCACTTCGAACAGAATCTTGGCAGTCGGGGCCATGGGAATGCGATCTCCATTGGCCAGTGTCAAGGTCTTGTTGTCATCCAGGACGGAGTTCAAATTCTCAATCCAAATTGCGTCCACCGGGCCATCCAGTATAAGCCAAATATGTTCACCCTTCTTTACTTTGTGCGTTCTGCGCCACAATGTAGAGAATATACCGTCCGTCCAGTCGTTGGTTGCGACATCCAGGCGACCGAACATTGTGGCGCGGTGATCGCCTTCGGATTCATCCGCATTTCCCGATGAGGTTCGCCAATTTCCGTCATTGTTTTCATCAAACTGTTGATGCACTTGGTTTTTCCGGCTCCTGACGGACCAAGAGTCATCACACCGTGTCGTACACATAACGTCTCATAGAGTTGGATGCACTTCAATACCCATGGCGGATGATAGATCAAACCGAGTTGGTCAACCTGGGTAGGGTCGAAATGAAGGCGAATTTGATTGACAGCTGAGTGTACAGCAAAATGAGTATAATAATAATAATAATAATAATAATAATAATAATAATAATAATAATAATAATGCCATTCTTGATTATCGATTTAAAATTATGTAGACGATAACGAGAAATTTACAGTGGAACTGGTCAGAATTCGTTGCACGTTCTTGAAACCTAATTCGCAATCATTTCGATCAAAATATATTGAACGCAAAAGAGCAAATTATGGCGCTGTGGTAAGTGCAGGGTCATCCTTTCATGGCTACAGTAGCCACCTCTATTTCAATCGTCATGCATCTAACGACGTCTTTTATGTAAGATTGAGGTGTTGCGTTTGTAGCATCAATGATACTATCTGCTCACTGAGATTTAAGATGTTTTCCCGTTGACTGACTGTACGGCCTGACCCAAGCCTGGTAAACATGTTGGCCTGAGTAACGCATGCATTCTAATTCATCTCAAAGGGCCTTTTCCTTTCTAGCAAGTGTATTGCGGCAGTGATTCCATACACTCCAATTATCTGCATTACTAACCCCGGGAAATGGATTATTTTGTTATGCGGTCTTGTCAACTTTACTAGTTCGCAGATAACTAGCTCGCTTCTTCCTCACAAGTGTTACATTCATTAATTGGGTCCGAGTTAACTGAAGTCGACGCAAATGGAAACTAGCTCAGGTCTTGTCACTTCAGTCTGGCTTACATCCTGATTTGCTTCACTGGCCTACCACCATAGCCTACCACTACAACTTACCATCGTAGTTTAGTCAGCACGTCGAATTTACTGATGTACATAATGTACATTGAGGCATCGGGCGTGTCTCGCTTGTTAGATTGTTCTTCAACTCCAGACCAAGCAGCTTCGCTAAGGAGCTTAACAGAATGCTAGACGAAGTATTCTCTCACACGCAACTGAAGAGGCTCATTTTGGAGGACTTTGTGAGTTTGACTTCGAAACTCGGTAGTTAAAAGCCCATAAGAATGACCTAAACTAGTAGGCTTATTTGACACATGAAACAAAGTTCGAAGGTCTGAACCCTCAACCTACTATCCATCTTCGGATATAGCTTCATAAACTGGAATCATGAAAAAATACGGCTGTCTTTTTTTCAATTAAAGAACAACAATGACCTTCAGACCAGGGGTAACACCGACATGTTCAATTGTTTCACCAACCTGTTTTTCAAGCGCGGCCTCCACTTCAGGATGTCCTTTTTTCTCCAAGCTGATCCCCGGAAACAAATCAAGAATAAGTGACATAAACAACGGTTCGTCCTCGTCTACTAGTTTGCTCAGATTCATATCGCGCAATCCACGCATAACAATCATGGTCTCCGAATCCTGTGGAGCGGCTCGTTTGGAAGCGCCCAAAGTTCGCAATACCGAGAGGATATTTCGTAATCCAAAATCATAGTGCACCTAAATATACAAATGAGATTATTCGGAAGAAATTGTCTGTTAATATCATCGCAACAAGTGTAAAGGGGAAACTGAAACTCGACTAGCTACCAACGTATTGCGTACCTGTTTGGAAAGTTGCTCTTCGCATAGCTTGTACAGAGTGAAGAATTTCTTGGACAAGTCAACGTTGTTCAAAAACCCGCAAGCTGCCAATTTCACCCGCATAATAATAGCTCGATCCGGCACCATCATGGCCACGGTACGGAAATTGATTTTCAAATTTTCCGGTAATTCCTGACGACCTGCGTAACCAGGATTCTAAAATGGGGCAGCGCGTCATCGATTGAGTTAGGATCAGTACGGCTAAATCGACTGAATAGTATAATTGTATTTGAATGGACTAAAATCAAACGTATGAACGCTACAACTCCCGACCGCGTGTTTTGCTCTTTTGCCAACTTTCCCTACGCTTTCACCGAATACAGTCATGCAGTCTATTTATCGAGGTGTTCATAGCTCATTATGCTCACGCTACGTGTCCATTGACTTCGTCCATCAGATAAGCCGGCTTGAATGTGCGTTCATTCAATTTTTTCCAGTTTAGAGACATTATGAATGCCACTGTCCAAAATTTGCGCGATTTGGTCTCCTCTAAACACTGTGGTTATCAATATCGCAAACACACGCACGCATGCATGCGCGCACCCATCGAGCAATCGTCTTTGACGGCTAGCGTACAAGCGTGTGATGTCCGCACGAAAATGACTACGCTCGCAGATGCGTAACACAGCCCAACTCCCAACGCCGCGCCTCTGAAGGCGAACGCTGTAAAAACACAAGTCGACGGACGCCAGGATGTGAGCTACGACACACCACAACTCCACACTACATCAACGTGGTCCTGTCCCTTCAGTAGTCCTGACACGCGTTGCGTACACTTGAGTATTGTTGCTAGTATTTTTAGCATCCGGGTATTATTTTATGGTCTACGTGAGTCCCAAAATTCAGTCTATTTCCTATCGTCTTCATGATTATGCCTAGTCCCATTATGTGCATCAATTATCAGTCAAGTAGTCTTCTTTTGTTATAAGTAGCAACTGTTGAGCTGTAGTTATATGTAGCCCATATACCCCCAGCATTACAGCTCCATCTATGAATAATCGCTCACGGCTGGACATCACCTTGACTGACCGAGTAAGTGGCTCCATCATTCGCGAACGTTGTGGAAACTAGGACAGTTACACTGGACATCAATGCCATATACCGCTTTGGGGAACTCTGAATATTGCGGTAAATGTGCATCTAAGACTATAAATCGAAATGGACAACCTAAGACTACTACTTATCACGTACCATGGTAAGGAAAATACCAAATTCAGGATCCAGGTCCACTGTGTCTCCGTCAGTGAAGATGAACTGTGTCTTACGTTCTTTTTTACACGTCAATACAATGGCGATTTGTTGGGCAGCAACTGATAATACAGGCAGTTCAATCCGATTGAATTCGTCGAAGCAGCCCCACGAGCCCGATTGAGCTAGGCCTTTGTAAATTCGACCCAACCCACGATAGTCCATTTGATCTGAACAGTTGAAGACCACTACATATTTGCCTAGACATCGTCCCATATCCTTGGTTGTTTCCGTTTTGCCCGTGCCAGCCGGACCGGCTGGCGCTCCACCGAGGGACATGCCCATGGCTTGAGCAAGGGTTATGTAACATCTGCATGGAAAGTGAGAATAGAAGGTTAAAGTCCTGAATCTACATAGATCGACAGTCTTTGAGGATCTACTCAAAGTACTGTCTGTTCACAACACATCTTGACGCACGTAAAGCCCACCATTGTGCGCATTCATTTTTTGTGAAGAAAACGAAATCGATCTGTTAATATGTTTTTGAGCGCAAAAAGAACAGGTCATGCATGATAGCACAGATACTGAGCTGTGCATTCTCAGTCATTTTTTGTTAACTCATCTTGTTTGTAACGATTCAGGGCCTAGCCAGCTTTATGATCGACCAATGAATTACCGACGCTTGTTCAAATCAACCAAGAGCAAGTGCTGACACGCGTGATACACCAGTGAGGTGGTACCACTCGCGTGACATGTATTGTTCGAGTTATAGATCCTTTACTCTCTGATACAATATATAAATATGCGTAAAAATGAATGCGCGTGCTTGTGTTGTATGATAGAGATGTATTTGGGTAGGTATCTTCCTACAGTTAATAAAACATAAAGTCTTCCTGTGGCCTGAGTGAGTACTTCGAGAGGGTGTTCGGATGTGCTCTACTGCTGTGTGTGAATCTCCAACTGCCGTCTCACGATAAATTAACTAATTAATGCTATCGTTATCCACCCTCCTGTCGTTATAGGGGTGTTTGCTACTGTTGTGTCATAGAAAGCCTCAGTTCGTCGGTGATCATGACGCATGGTGTGAGCTCATGGATGATATAGTTCCGACTTGCAGGTGATTGACATCACAATTACAAGGCTGGTCCATGTCCTCAACGAAGTAGAATCGCGATGCTGCCACCACTAATTCGAAATATTCTCTTCTGTGTGACTTCACGCGCATATCGTAACCTAGTAGAGTGAGGGGGATACAAAAGAGATACATGTTTTGGAACTGAGGAAAAGGCGGCAGTGACTAGGAAAAAAACAGTAATAGTTTATCTTTACAATTTTGTACTGCTATTCGCTTGGATGTGAAGCAATGTTCCTTTCTCTATAACATTCTATTCTTGTCTTTATCTCACCAATATTTCGTTTGAATATGTCCCTTTGTATGGCACTTGTGAATATATTCAGTGTTTCAAATTTTACTTCGGTCCGTGTTGGCGTTCAAATCCTAGTGGAGATCTTGGTGTATTCGGTCAGTTTCGTTCAAAATCTGTTTTACTAAGAACGAGTTATTGTTTGGTCATGCTTGATTTTTGTTCCTTCTTCGCTTGTCCGTTAGCGCTCTTTGTGCGCATTGCGTCTGTCCACGAGTATCTGTATAATCCTAAAAGGCCGATTTGTGTGCGTGAATAGGAGTTTCAATGGTCCGAACAGGTTTAAATTTGGATCGTTGTATTGCTTGAAATAGCAGACCTATGATGATGATTGTAATGGATGTCGCGAACATTGGAGCAATTCGCCAGCCATATTCCACGTTTTCCCTGGAACGGTTGAAAAGTGTGGGCAGTAGCAAGGTTTGAAAGCAAAGAATTCTATTGATCGTCCGTGAATATGGGAACACTGATGCAGTCATTAGTATTTGCATAGTTTTCAGGTACTGTTGTCTGTTGCCAATATCTGAAATTCACGCAGGAAAATAAGGCAGTCATCCAGGGAAACTTTCTAGCGGATTGTATAATTACGTGAGCATTGTGTAAATGGGTTCACATAAATCCATTAAGGTAGTCGTAATTATGCACATTTGCTGATGCCCTAACATAACCATAAAATTTCTCCACCATTAGTCTTAACTGGTTTCGAAGGTGCTCAACGAAACAAGATAAACCCAAATTAGGCATGAAAAATTACACAGATTCTGTAGTGTGAGATGTCAAGTGTTTCCATTGCCTTTACAAGGGTGGCCAGTTTAACACTTGGTGTTGACGAAAGCGAAATGGCTTTCTTCGAGACAACGGCGGCTGTTACAAATGGTTGCTAATCCCAGCACCTGTTGGTTCAGCATCAACCCACACGGGTCAAAATGAAACAGTAATAAAATGACGGAAACCTGTTTCTGAGTTGTTGACAAAAAGAGCAAACTTTTATGATAAGGTTCCACAGTGCTAGAACGTACAACGCGTTATCAACAATAACGATTGGTGCTTACGTCAGGGATGTAACCACTGCATAGGGACGCAGTGAATATTCTCTTTACTGAGAGTACTACAACAGCCCAAGTGTTCAGCGTGTTTCTATGTTGGTTAACACCTTTCCTTCTTTTCTGTGTGCATTGAAATATCGATCCGATTCTATCACTAACACCATCTGGAGGTCTGATATCGGCGCGTGGAAGTATCGATGGCTGACGAGCTATAACAAGAGTGAATCACGAGTCTAGTTTTTTGTTTTTGAAATCGGATGACTGGAAAGTCTACCTTAATGCGAAAGCTCAGATCAAATGTCAGTGATGTTTAACTTAAACTTATACCGGAACCTAAAATGTCAATGAAGATCGTTCTCTCAGCCACTTCATGGGGCTCATCATGAACTCCGTCCAAGTCAACTGTATGCCCACAGTTTTGTAACACACGTAGGCAACTATGATGGCGACGTCGGACCCATCTTCCCAAACCGCGATTGTCCGTCGTATGCAAACGCAAGTCGAACTGCACTTCCTAAGCATGCTGTCGATAATACCAGCACAACATTCGTTATTGTTAATAAATTAAGCGAAGTTAAGCCCCATCGCGCTGGTCTCTTCTATATAGGTGTTCGAGTGCAAAGTCGAGCAACCAGTTTGTACCTTCGTGCTTGGTACCATGCATCAAACAGAACATTCAGCAAATACCAGTAGGATACTACTCCACCCGATATTTTTCGAATGCAAGGTCCACAAGCGTACGCTGTCAGTTAGAATATGCTTGAGACCGACTGAGCGGCCCCAATTTCAGAACAACTTGTGAACAGTCAGCTCTTTGGTTTATTGAGTTATCGGTAACGTTTCTGTTCGGACGCAGATGCTTCTTCAGACCAGATCTAAAAAGCGGGTGTTGACATTTCACCCAAATTTCCGGTGCCCACACTACGGATTAGCGTGAACATGGGCGCACTGTGGTCAACTAACGCGGCTATCGCGTTACCGAATGCAGACAGGGCGTGGCAACAGGACGGTTGCCTCAAGGTCGAATCACGTGACCTTAACACGTGCCAACACTTCTCGCGTGACTCATCATACTAGATCGGACGGCGGAGGCAGCAGTCCATGCATAATTTCGTTCAGTCACCTTCGCCAAAACGAGGCCATGTGGTCTGCAAAACCACGCAGAATGAAAGTAGCCGAAGTGACCGGTTGGATATTATGGGGGGAAGCGGGGCGGGGATAATGGATACAAAATGAGTTATAGCGCGCGAGTTGATTGGACTAGCCTAAGCAAATCTGTCTAGGTATCGTTGACCTCATTCTTTCAGGGAATCAGTTGAGAGTTGGAGCCTAGACAGAAAAAAAATACGCAGACTTAAACAATAAAAACACAATCGAAATATCCAGTAGGTCATTCTAGTATTAACACGCTACGTCGTCGTCTCTTGAGTAATGTTTTGAAAGGCGGTACAGAAACCATAAGGGATTGGTTTGTATATAATAGGCTGTTTAGTTCAAATCAATGCAACTACAATGGACTTACTTGGGCCATCACTGGTGTCTCCAATTGAACCACCTCACCCTCTTGTGAGTTAATCGCCAGTATTTTGTCATAAGTCTTTGGATCAAAAGTCACGGTCTTGGTGTTGTCGAACACATTCAGCAAATGTGCTTGAATGGTGTGTGAATCAGAGGCTTGACCAAGGATTTCGAGTAATGCAGGATCAGAGACAAAGAAGAACCGGGGAAATACTAGGCGCTTCTTTTCCAAATATCCAGTCAACGATTTTTGACACAATTCCAACTGTTCCAACAGATGCGGTAACAGTTGACTCATTGTATCATCTCCTGTACAGCAGTTCACCACGTTCGGTATCTCGTGTGCACGTTGCATAACCCGTTGCCAACTTTTGTCGATATTGGAAAAACGTTTAGCTTCCTAAAATACATTTTAATAAAATATGAAGTAATTTGTGTTTATAAAACAGTGAAAACGTGAACGTGGCTTATCAGCAGGGGTATGTAATATTTTGTGCCAAATGGTAGGGAAAACCAAGAGTGCTTTCGCACTCGGGACACCGGCATCGATCGCTTGACTGAGAAAACATTCAGTTTGTGGTCTATATGCAAAACTTTTAGGGAGGGGAGGAACTCATAACAAGTCCAGTAACCACCTTGCAAACCAATAGTCATTTGCTCAGATGACAACTGAGGTCTATTCTTACCTAAGATGGGCTGTTTATGTTTGATCGGATTCACATAAAGTCTGTTGCAGTGGACTACCTCTTTCATTGCGCTGACCAGCTGCCACATCTTCCCGAGTTGTCCCTGATTACGTATCCTGTATTGCCATGCCGCAACAAGAGTTAAGGGGCTTCTGAACCGTGTTGTCAGTCAAGTACTCATGTGTTCACTGATTTTGGGACAACGGGCTGGCGTTGCCAGACTTGGATCTCAAGATACATGATAGCCATACAATAGCTCTATCTCCGTCTTTTATACTGCCCTGGATCTCATGTGAAAAGTACCAAAATTTTCCAACACATTTTCGAAAAAGAAAGCCTTTAGTTTCCCCCTGCCACGGTAGAGTAATTGACATATTCAGTGCAAGTTTTTAGCACAACTTCGTGACTGTACGGCGATGTTGATCGAAACAGATATCGATTAATGGATGTTTAAGATGCCACCCTATAAAACTGCGTTTTGGCAAACCACCCCTAAAAGCAGAGGGTCACCACATAACTCTATTCAAGTATACACCAAACTCGAGTCCACCTATATTTGCACGGTTATGACAAAGGTCATTAAATACGCGGTCAACGAGATTTATTTTTACGAATCAGTCCATTCTAGCCATCGACTAAAACTTACGTTGAAAACGTCGGTAGACACCCTCGCATTCACAGAATACGTACATTCATGTGTGACTTCTTTAAGGTAAACCGTTCACACTGGATCAATTGGCTTCTTCTGAGGGAAGTTGCTCTGAATTATCTACCCCAACCAAGCCGAGTTAAACAACACGGTAAGTAATTTTGGCATCTTGGAACACCTACGATCACACATCCTCACTCTAAGTAACTAATAACGACTTAGCCATACTAAAAGACGAAGCAGTGATTGGAACGAACCAGTCCTGTCTCTAGCCCCTAAACCGCACTATAAGGGCCAGATACAGTTGACAGGGCGGACGTTACCAAATCATTCAGTTTCCTTTTCCGCACTACAAAGAGAAACATCCTGCAGTCTGATGAGGCATTACCAGTCAGCCATATCAACCTACCTAAGCGGTTCCTGTTGACCTTTCAGCTGTTCTGTTAGCTCACCATGATGTGGTGGTGAATAATTGGTGACAAAGATTTATACCAAGTGTTATCATGATATCGTCTTTCTCTCGCTATGTCTGTTTTTATTGTAGCATTGTTACACACACACGCCTTCAGACAGCATGTAACGTTTATCGGGAAAGTATAGCAAAAATCGTATATTTTTTTGCTCTGTTAAAGTTCTCGAAGGGATCTAGTTATTTTGAACCTGAAAAAGAAAATACCGCTTTGTGTAAAGTGCGGTGGAGGCAAGAACAGGCTAAGGGGCCAACTGGAAAGTCTTTTGAAATGTGACAGCTGTGACCAATTGTGAGTGATGTTCAACTTGAAATATGCAGCTGTTATCGCATGGAATCATCTGTAAAGGGATTTGATTGGACAAACGCATCGGTGGAAAGTCGACTGGCGATTCGCAGAAGACCATGACCAACCATAGTCGACAACGCGAGCAGACTGGCATGTCAGCGCGATGACCAATCAGGATAGCACGTTGCCTTAGCATCGGATTTTGTTATAACGAGCATCGGAGTAAAACAAGTTGTTTAAGTGCGTCACGCGTTAAAACAAACGAGCTACAAGCGGAGCCGAGCCGACCAATAGGAAAGCCAAGGCGTCGGCACCAATTGTAATTCTTCATTTTACTGATGCATCTTGTCTATAAAATAACCAATAGAAACTCAATAAACTGATATTTGCTTTGTGCCACAAGTTCTGCTTTTGATTTCGTTCTGGAAGGTAGCGACCTTCCAACACCATCAACCGTCAGTACTCACCTGAGGTAACTGCTTGGCTATATCACCACCAACAAACACAGCTTCAAGGTAGATCCACAGGTTCTGTACCACAAGCCAATTCTCGATAATCTCCGTGGTAGATGTCAGCTTGTGCACCCATTCCTGAATCTTCGGTTTGAATGGAGCGTTGTATCGATTGGACATCAACGAGCCAAGGACCATAAGCGAGTCTTCCATCATGGAGATCACTTCCGTTGTGGTGTCACCCTTTAGCAGCAGTTCACCACGCGATTTGAAGGAAGCAAATTGCAAGTTTTGCGCGGACCAATCGTTGATCACGACTTTCAGCTTGGCCTCAATATCTCGTTCCTTTACAGCTGAGATACAAATATCCTGAAAGTAACCAGCAGTAAGATGACAAGCAATCAGGCGGACAGTTTCCTCAAGGTTGACTAGTTGTTGAGAGGAAAGGTCTGTATAGAGTAATCATGCACAAAACCACTGCTTTGCTAGGCACTGAGTAGCAGATAGATGCTTACAAAACAGACCAATTAGATAACTTTTAGACACTCAGGCTCAACAACATCCAGGGTTTCTCTTCTGATTACTAGATGAACTCTATATTTCCTAAGTGTCGGAACCCTTTAGTAAACCGTTCTTTGTATCAGCTCGGCGCTCCGATATTTTTTGGAGTTATGGGGCTTCAATCGTATTTTTCAAGCGTTAACTATAACGCATAAATTACTGCCATGTATATCGTCCACAAGCTGTCAGTACGGTAATCGAGTGTCATAACGTCTAGCCTAGCGGCGTGATCATCAAATTGAAGTGAACATGGCCTTAATGATCTGACAGGGGATAAATGCTGTCCAGGAATACACGTCCGGTTATACTAACAGTGGGATTGAAACGAAACTATACAAATGGTTCAGAACGAATTCACGAATCGGATGGACAACGTATAAAATGACTGTAATGGGTTAGCACTTTTAATGAAATAATCAACAAAATAGCCCAAACTTCATAAAATACATGTTAAATATAGTGAAATGGAAAATTTTTTCACAAATGCACCAGCAGCATCCACAAGAGTAAATTGGAAGTCGACACTATTAATCATTGCCAGCAGTTTATCACTGATTGATACCGATTCTTAACTGTCACACAGTAACACGAAAAGAAGATGAAAACAAAACCTGACTGATATATAAAAGACTTAAACATTCAAATTGGGTGTACCCAGCCACTTCACTGAGAGTGATGGTAGATCCGTTGGACAATTTCCTTGCAACTTCTACTGCCTCGTTTAACATTTCGTGTTCACCCTATAAGCATTTGGACCAAACAACGGTAGCATTCTTGTAATGGTCCAATTAGTCCTCACCTCCTCCTCCACGCATGCCATCAGCTACCGATTATGTGTGTTATAGTGGACCAAGCCCCGGGAGAGAACTGGTAAGCATTTCTATTTCTCTATGAGAATTCATGGTTTG
This sequence comes from Paragonimus kellicotti, assembly GCA_014220965.1. Lineage (NCBI taxonomy): Eukaryota > Metazoa > Platyhelminthes > Trematoda > Plagiorchiida > Troglotrematidae > Paragonimus > Paragonimus kellicotti. The sequence continues at coordinate 82,956 of LOND01000731.1, read as the reverse complement.
CCTATTTTGTACATCGTACCGATCCCCAGGGGCATTGATAGTGAGTTTTCGATATAGAGGACGAATGGGTAACCTCTTTGATACACGCCTCAATCACCCGTCCATTCATCTTTAAGGTCTGTTTGAGTGTACCTGGTTGACGCTCATTATCAAGTAACGGCCTCGTGACCCTATTGGTAACTGCGACCTGGTAGCACGCAGTAACAGCGACTGAATGCGGACGTTAATGGCTGGATATCTGAAGACAGTGTGCTTCTTTCACTCGGAGTGGTCAGGTCCTGCAGCACTAGAATAACTCCTTTCTGACAAGTCTCTTAGCTACTCACCCATTAAGATCTGGACACACGCCCCTCCACTATCATTGCTTAACTGGATCAGCAAAAACCAGCGATCTGCCATGCCGATTAGGGAGATTTTCTAATGTGTCATTTACGGAGCATTTGCGAGGATATATATATATATATCCTCGCAAATGTATATATATCCTAATGTTTTGGTAGTGGACAAATCAGTAACAATGTATGCCCTCAGTGTCTGTCTTCTTCTTAACACGTAGTGTGCAACTATCAGTTTACATGCCATGATTCGAGTTTACCATGCCAATTTGATTCGTCTGTGTCCAGTGCACGTTATATAGTGCGTCCATCCACAATAAGGAATTTTCACTTCAACGCCGGAGTTGACCCCACGTCCCACTTTTCACGCTTTAGTGAAAGTGTGCTCGGTGCATAACGAGAGTATTCCACAATAACGAACTCAGATTTTTGACTTGGTAGCTGAAATTGTAAACTGTCTCCGGGGCCGAGTTAATGAAAACCTTTGGTCAGCGTGTTCAGATAGCTGTACTATTTGAAACGATCGTACTAGTCTGTCAAGCCATCATGACAAGGACCGATATAACAACTTCAATTGGTGACAAGTATTCAGACTGAATGTCAACTTGCGTGACTACCAAATTGCCTCGGTGTAATCCATGAGACGCTGTGCTGTTATGACGTTGCATTTGAGATGCAGTTTAAAACAAAACAAAAGTTGAATATGGCATTAACGTCTCATTTCTTCAGAAGGATAGCAGACATATCTCCCCGCAAAACATCATCTACTCATTCATGCTGATACTATTTCATGAGCTGCATTGGGAGGACAGATATTCTGTGACTAATGCTGAACATGGATAATTTCTTTGTTGTCAAAATAAATCGAACCATCAAATTATAACAAACAAAACGGGAAGAAAACAGTCTACTCACTTCGATATCCTCTTTATACTTGAGCAAAGGCGCTTCCATAATATTACGTAGCAGGAAGTTGTCCGACTCTACGTCAAACTTGTGTCCGGTCAACGCTTCCAGTCGTTCCCAGTGACGCGTGGCCATTGCTTTGTTAGCCATCATTTCCAATAGAGGGCAAGTCTCATTGAAATCATCGATCGTTTGTTGAAGCTCCACATAGGCCTGCCATTCTTTGAGCGCCTTTGGCAATTTGCGACAACTGTGTGCAATAAAGTAGATCACAATAATCACGGAGGTGTATGCAAAAAAATACCATAATGCTTCGGCTTTCATTCCAACCAACCAACGCTGCCTGTTTCCAAACCCTCAAACAACATTTGTGGAAGCAACATCAGGAGAAATAAATGAAGTTCACATCCTGAACAAGTGCCACATACATCATCCTTGCTACTGTTATCACTATCAACAAAAACCATTCCAAACAATTTTGGGAAGTTGTCAGGCATACCACAGTCTAGTCCCCTCTTGATATCCATAATCTTTTCAGGTGTTTTGGATTCTAAGACAGGTTCGTAGAGAAAATTTCTTCCTTCCAATGTGGGGTTCATTCATCCTTTACAAAGCCTTTTGAAATATGTAATTCTGCTTTTACAGCAACAAGTCTGGCGGTATTAATCGAACTCGTGGGATCAACAACAAGTAATAGAAAAGCTTGGGCCGACAAATCCATCTGTCCATCATACTCGGAAAGCTCTTGCTGTGTCTCAACCGGCGATTCACAACAACCAATATCACTTATACTGTGTTATCAGGATTTTGATAAATTATAACGTTTTGTTTTTTTGTTATTCACATATAGTCGGTACATTGCTATTTACGTGTCGTGTATGTATTTTTGTTGGTGTCATTCGTTTTTTGACTGTGTAAATTTTATGCCATTATACGCATAGGACACCATCAACACAAAAACGACGATTACGTTAGGTTACTGATGGGTAGTCGGGGGCTTGGCTTATTTCAAGTTGAACATCACCCACAGTTGAGTACGTTAAGCTCAAAAAGGTTGTCAATTGTACCTTTCCGTCGGTATCAACCAAAGGCCGTCGTCGCTTGGGAAATCACTCGCTCTTCTTTTCAGAAACCTGGGTCATTGTAGCCTTACGTAAACTCGCTTCATCAGAGTTGTGTATTTGTTTTTTGGTCCCAATTTCAATATTTCTTCTCCTATATATAAATTGCAACATATACTATACTGAGCTACTTCTCGCCATATATTCTCAATCTTATCAGTTTTTATGGGTCTCGATTTCTTCCTCCGACAGAAAATGGTTTCATACTCGTCTACTAATTGGCTAACGAGCATAGGCCGGCTGTAGTGGACATCCACTCGCAGGCCGCCTAGTTTTATTGCCATGGCTTTACACAACCATGGTCCCGAAGACATGACCCGAGTTACAAAATCCGGAGCCCAGACCTAAGTGCTTACCCAATGGGCACGACGCCTAACCGAGTCGGATGAGGGAACGAACACAACATACTGCTGAAACCACAGCCAGATTGGCTGGCTATGGGTGGGGTGGGGGGTGTACGCGCATCCGCAGTCCAGCGGCTCGGTCCATCGACCCGCTGATTTGGTCATCACGGCCCACGATCAATAACACCTGGCTGATCACACACGCCTCTGCAACCGTCTCAGGGCTTGAAAGCGAATGTTGGACTGGGATCCGGCATGCGGTGACGAATGCAAATGGCCAGATCAAATAAACGGTGTTTCCCTAACGGACTGTGCCATCACGACAGTTTCTTCACTGAACGATAGATAATAAAACCGCACTCATGAACGAAGCAGACTTACAAAGTACTGCATGATTGATCGGAAACTAACTGCGCATACTGTACTTCTAAATTACTGACGACGACCTAGAATCGATACTTTCAGTTCACCGAAAGCACGTTAGAATTGTGGGCCCTGGGGTGACTATTCGATCTCTCTCTCTGTGCTGTCTCTGTCTGTCTATCTACTTGTCAATCTGACTGTTCATGTTGAATTATGTTGGATCACCCTCTTCTCAGTTCAGTTGGCCGGACGACAGAACAGTTTTGTTACGTTGATCTACCTCAAACCGGATTTACACGGGACGTCCACGAACACTGGGAGCACTCAGAGTGGCTATAAGTTTGGAATGCAATGTAATCTCTTGGACTACTTTGCTACATGTCCTGTCGTCATACCTAAGGAGGATTATTTTGTGCAAGCAAAACCGCGGAGAATATTTCGGGTATATCTTGTGAATTTATGGTTTATGTGTTAGTGTTCTCTTTCCTTGTTACCTTTAGGTGACGATAATCTCGACCTGTCAGCGAAACCGTACATCGTTAGCGGTAATTGGCAAATTCTTATATTTGATGGATACTATCAGCACTGTGGTCACGGCTGAATCCAGCAAACTGAACTGAACTGAAAAGAGTGTGATTCAACGTAAATCAACATGACCAGAGTCAAACAGGCAGACAGACACACGTACACACAAGTCGAATTAGTCACCCAGGTCTGCAAGTTCGACGTGTCTTCGGTGAAATGAAAGTGTCGATTCTAAACCGCCATCAGAAGCATCTACACTTACAGTCTGTACAGTCCTGGAGAAGTCAGTTTGTGAACAAACTTGATACTTGTAGAAAGTGCGTGACACCCATTACCCCGCCTCGTCCCAACCCGCTCAGTTCGATCAGTACTCACATGTATCAGCGTGTTATCCTAGTCTGTAATCACCTCATGAAAGCGTGACCGGAGTTCTAGTCCGGATATGCACTACTGACGAGCTCTAATGAGAGCGAAACTCGAGTCTAGTGCTTCTTTTCGAAAGGGGCCGACTGGAAAGTCTATGGGAATGCGACAGCTGCGATCAATTGTGGGTGATGTTCAATCTATATGAAAAACCAAAATCCTCTACTACACATGTTTTAACTGTTCATTCAAAAGGTGTGTACTCAGAATTGGAACAATTTGGACGGTACTCATGCCATTTCTCCTTTATGATCAGTTGTCATACGTCGTTCAAGAAGCATGGACTATAAATCAGTCATGTTGTGACAACCATGCGTCTCAACTACTTAATCTGCATTGAGTAGGTTATCAAGTAGACAGACTTGTTTAGTTATATCGGCCCGGGTAGAAATGCATGTATAACCGATCCATTAAAATCCCCGACCTAATCTGAGAGAGACGAGTTTTTAACAAGACGTACATAGTTAACTAGCTAATCAGGGAGGCAAACTAGTGAGAAGTAACACAGAAAGATAACGTAAAAATTTGTAGATTCACTTAAACCGACTTACCGATTCTGGAAGTCCAAAAGTTGCTGATTAATTGCATCAATGTCCACTTCGACCCACGATAGATCGTAGTAGCCATTCACGGTGTCCAATACGGAGTTATAGAGTTGGTACAACTTTTGTAGTAAATTTAGTTCTTTTCGGATTCGCTGTAGATCCGGATAGTCGGTTTTTGAGAGTCCAAACAATTCTTCGCCTCCGGAGTAGGTTATGTACTTGCGCCATAGGTCATCGAACCGCGCTTGGAATAAACCTAGTCGGTCTGAAGCTTCTCGCGGGGCCACCCCTTGTTCCATCGGCCCTCTGAAAGCGGTTGGATACAAAAGATGATATCATTGCGAGTTTCAAACGTTTACTGGAGACAGACGACAGCAGCATAGATTTCCAAAAGTATGGTATTTTCAAGAAGGACAGCTTAAAACCAAGGTTTATAGTTAATGGAGCTTGACAGCGCCTAAATGCTGCAGTTGAATGTAGCCACGACATGAACAGTTCGTAATGATAACAACTACGTGGTTCGGACTTCGAAAAGATTTAAATGTCTTCCGATGCCCTCTCTCAAAACGACATTTAACAACTGGTATCGTCGTTAGTTGAGCTCAACAGGTAACCTTCGTGTTGCGTGCCGGGGCACCATATACATGACCACCTATCTTGCGACGATGCTTTTATACTTGACAATTCGGTCCAGCCTGTCTGTGATAACCTCAGGCTTCACGACAGCCGTTTGCAGATCACGGCGTTACCTACCGTTCGGAAAGACATGACCACAATCGGCCAACAGTGTCCTGATTACCACGATGCCATTTATCCGGTCACTCTCCATCAATAGGAGTCGTTTACGATTTAACTACCAGGATAACTCAACGTGATTCGTGCAGTAGTGTTTCATATTTTCAATCTGACCACTTTAGGTACTGCCACCTATTCAGTTACTTGTAATCCGAAATGAAGGGAAACTAACCAAAGCTCCCAGTCATCTATTTCTAGTGCGTTGAAGACAGGCTTGGGCTGGAGCAAGTTCAGTGTTTTTGTCGACCTGGCGAGTTCATTTACTGGACAATATGAGTCAAGTGATCTCAACCTTTTCCAGTTTAAGGTGTCTCGATTTCATTTTAGGATATTCTGAGTGGGTTAGCTGGATTTCTACACTGAACGAGGTCGCACGGCTAATGTGCACACCGGTAGGTTGAAAAAGACAGAGATTGGTTGGATCCTACGGAATGAGAGGACGTGGTCTCACCAAGTGCACAAAAGTAAAAAAAAGTCAGCTTACCTAGACCCAATTAGCTGGGACATCTTAAATTGACATCGGGATATCTTAAACTGCAAAAGATACAGTGATCAAAGCGGTTGTTTTAGTGGAGCGTGGACCGGAGTTCAATATCCGCGCAGTATGACGAAGATATGCAATGCTGATGACCTCTAACATCAGTGATAATTGTTTTTACAAAATCGTCTAACTAAAGAGTCAATAGGAATGCGATAGCTGCGGTTAAGCAAAAGTGTTGTACAATTTGAGTCAGCCCAAACCCCAATAACTTGTTAATCACTTATGCTCAAAGGCTGAGGAGAGATTATTAACATAATTAGGGTGACTTTAGCATCTCGTTAGCCGAAAAACCAGCTTGTACTGACACCAGACACCAGGATAAGTGTTATCGGTTCCGCAGGGCAAGGCATTTGAGTACATCAAAAATGGATGATGGAACATCCTAGACTACGAAAGTCCAGTATACTTACACAGTGTCGTAGTCTTCTACAAAATCAGTCAATTTTTCTTTGAATGTTTTCACACCTTCGATTAAATCCAACTCGAATTTCGGTCGAATTTCAAGTAAATGGTCTTGTACTTCTTTGCTCTGATCGCGTAGTTTTGTGTATCCATAAAGATAGACCATCTACACGTTCAGCGTTCCCATCGTTGAAGTACAACTCGTAGCGATGAAGCAGAGCGTATGCTTCCTCGATCGGACCGATTGTCATATCGATCCGGATCTCCGAATCTCTTAATTCCGTCAAAGCAGCCATTTGTTCACGCACATCGTCTAGATCATTGATCGGACGTCCCAGTCGTTTGGATAAACCGTCGTACAGTTCCAGGATTTTGTTCATTTCACCTGCACATCTCTGGTTTAACGCTTGACCGTAGCAGCGACGCCAATTGTTGCATTCACGTATAAGGCTTTCTTTCAGTTTACCCATTCGGAATATCAGCGGCCCAACACGCTCGGCAGACGGAATTTGGTTGATGCTCTGTTCCAGTTGCTGTAATTCGAAAGAAAGATTCAAGACTATCACTAGTGTTAGAATTACATGTACCGTTGAAGATATCCAAGCAGCAGTGTGACCTGACCTTGAATGATAACTACAAAGTGTGACCGTTGATATCATGGCGTACAAAATGAGGTTGAAACTGACCTCATTCGTATTTCTGTTGCGCTCAAAGAGACTCAAAATGCATTCTGCATCAGTAAGTCAACAGACACTCTGAGCAACATCTAATTACAGAGTTATAGGATTAAATCCCAGAGAGTCATTAGCCAGTTTGCTGAAGAAAATTCTTCTCAGTAGTACGCCTGTTGGATTAGATGACCGATACATTCTCTCTGCACCGTGATGATAGCGCTTAGGTAAGCCGCCGGTTCTTCGTCCGATTTACCTCGGATTAGTTACTCCACCCATCTCGTTATCTCGAAGTTACCAACTGACTCAACCACTTTTGATCTTATAGGTCAACTCCTTTCTACTGACAAAAGTTCCACTAAAGTGTATTGTCCAAACCGAAAGGTCAGGCTAGAACATTCTCCCTAGTTTCGTGCATCTTACGGTACTCCACTCAACCCAAGGCACCGTCTTGTGAGACTTGTTAACTTGAATCCTTGTAACGGATTTCTACCGATAAATTGACCATCTGCCTATTCATAGAGCAAATCAACTTGCACAATCCCTTCAAGTTGTGTTAACCGCACAGTCACTGTGTTGCTTCACTCTGAGCTAACTGGTTGATTAAGCACGCTAATACAGCATAGAATCACGTGATGGCGAGTTGCCCAGATGGCCCGTATCGACTGTAAGTGGACGACAGCACTGAGCAAAGCTCTTACAGTTCGTCTAAGATGCACTTCTCATTAAAAATTTCCCATTAGAATGTGACCAGCTGTCACCGCAGATGATGCTCATCCCGTTTACTTACAGTGTTTCTTGTACGACATACACTATTTTGTACTATGGCAAGAAGCCTTTGTGTTTCTTGGCGCGTATTCCAGCGTGGACTGTCACAACAATTTAGCATTAGGAACAATTCTGCCATTGGATGCTAACTACCTGTATCAGTGGGCTGAGTGGATCAAACGTCGGCAACAGGCGCGCACTTCATAAGGGCTGGAAACAAATTACCGAAACTTACGCCTGATGGCGCCAGCGAAAGCATTTGCAAAAACTAGTGTTTGTGCACGCATAAATGAACATTCTGCAAATCATAAGTCAAGTGATTGTGTTTAGGACATTCGGATCAAACTTCTTATCATCTCTACTGTCACGGTAAGTATGTGATATGTTTGAATATATCAGAGACATGGCCTAGCTTTGTTGGGAAACTGACAATAGAAAGCAAATAACGGTCACAGTGCGTCTTCTACCACCAAGAGTACCTTCAGTAATTCGCGGTGCGTAACCCAGAGAAGAGGAGGAATATACTGGTCTCTTCAGAGAACAATAGTGTAGCGAACAAGCTCGTTTTCGGTTATTCATCATCAGGCTAATTACATAACATTTATATGAAACAGGGTTGTCAGGGCGAAACGAACAAAACAAGTAACAAGTTCAAGTGAGGTCAGACACGTCATTGACACACACGGACCACACCCCCCAAAGAAAAAAACAATTGTTATTTTGATACGATTACGCCACAATTATGACGCAACTGGAACCATCGCGCTTTGATCGGTCGTGGTGTGGGTGGTTGGCCATGGCAACTTCAACGTCTGAACAAAGCGCTTTTGTGCACATAAGGGTGGATTTTTTAATCGAATTCCAATCGCTTCAGCTGTGGCCAAAATTCGGCATCTGATAGCTGCTCACTGCTTGATATGGTGGTTTGTGTGATCTAACCGTCACAGGTATATTCACCAACGTTAACGAAAAGGTAACCGACTTACTGTAGATCGTGAACACCTCTAAACTTCTGCAATCCGGTATCTTGATATATCTAGTAAACATTCAATAGACCGACCGAACGTGAGAGTAGGTCGTTGTTTTTGGGAGTTCCATAACTTTCTCAGATTTAAAACTCCCTGAACAAAATGTCGAACTATATAAACATGCAAATAAAACGGGAAGTCTCTTTTGTTGAGAGTTTATAATTTCTGATCACTTTAAGTGGGTTTCTCATCAGAGTTTAGACATAACGTATTGAATTACTGACACATACGGTAACAAATCGGAGCACTTTTTCGGTGCAACTCAATGGAACTGTTCACAGTTACGAACAGACCCAACTAGCAGTTCAAATGAAGACTCGTTTCAGCTCACAACTTCATAATCTTCCGTAAGGACATCTGTATCATTTTCTAGCCATTCAGGGTTTCCTCTGCACAAGACCGATTGTTATCCTACGTATTGCTATCTATAGTAGGTGATAAACCGAAACTGGTTTCCGACGTTAAAACAGCAACCGTTGCCAACATGCTGATGTCCACAGTCCAATTCAGGTGCAATGTCTATAAACAATTCTTCCGTCTGGTTTCAAGAAACCACCAGATTCCTGCAGTTCACTTACACATACCACGTATGCAGCCTCTGCTATCCCCGTCCTAACTGAGTGTTCATAGGAGCTGGCTTGTTAGTGTGCAGCGAACGTGCGCTATATAATCCGACTGCTCGCCAACATCTGCATCTTTTTCTGGGGGTTTTCAAACTTGAATCTCGCTGACTACGAGCAATGTGCCTTGGGATTTCACACATTTTCCCATATCATAATCTATCGGTTAACATCCATGCGATAAAAAGTTTTTTATGGGGGTTACCTGCCAATCAGTTTCACTAATCAAATTTCACTTGCTGCTTATCTTCACATAACCGGTTCCTTCAAATTCCACTTGTCTGGAAAGTCTTTCCTCTAGGCTGGCACCAACGCACATACTTTATTTAGTATGTACACCTTCAGTCCAAATCTGGCAATGAGGTCACATTGTTCAACCTCGCCCTATTTAGTCGGTCGGGCGACGGACCGCGAACACTACCACGCTGTTGTCACCTGTGAAATGGTCCTTGTTGAGACTCAAGCTGCGTTCTAATTGGTCGTGCCTTCAGCGACCAACGGCGCATCTATCCACGCACATAAGAATGACGCTGCCGCTTTTAATGGGACAAAATAGCCTGTACTTCTGCCGAGTCATGTGTTAAATCTACCGTTGCTATAGCCTGTAATGCTTGCTGTTGATTGCATCGGAATAGGAACACGATCCCCATTCGTATTTTGACGCAGTGATCCAGTCGACCTACAGAACACCGCGCTGGCATTACGGTTTTTTGCTTAAGTGTGATGGAAGTAGGTCAACCCATTGCGTTCTTACCAGTCTAGCGAGAGCGGGAATGTCCTCTGACAGTGAAACAACGTATTTAGGATGCACTGAAAACGCCGATTTATCCACAGAGCAACTTAATGACCGATATTCAGGAGTGTGGGTCGTTACTTGCAAAATAGTGAGTAACTTGGTTGGGAGTTGACTCAGCTGACAAAGGGGTGATAGCTGTTAAATGTAAATGCGCAGTAAGGGAAAATGATGACTGAAGATGTTAATTTTATGGCCTGACGATATTCAGATTTTGGCCATCACGTATTCCCCGCTAAGCTTAGTCACAATAAATGGACGCTACTCGATTTTCGGTGACGCAACCATCTACGTACGAGTGAATTAATCTGCACGTTCGCATGTCCTACGGTCAAAGGTGGTTGCGTGTGTGCATCGTCCTGTAAACAATATTGGTCACTGTCTTGATGACAGAAACTGGTGTGGGGGCTTACTGCACATGTCTACTGTGTTGGGGAGGCCTAAGAAATTGAGACTTGATGAAGTAATCTTTCGAATGGAGGAAAGAATTCAGGGGATCAGATCAAAATAGTCCTTGTTGAATGGGGAATCCTAGCTCGGTGGAACCTTGTTGGATAGACTCATTGTACAACAACTGCTTGAATTCCACTTGTCATTTGACGTGATGTACGCTTATTGCTAATTTCCAAAATTACGGTTAACGTGTCCCACGATGGCCTCTTGTTGAATTCACTACCAAAAATGCTGTAGAAAGTTCCATAATGACGACCCAGTCTCAAACGTTAAGCATCGCCTAACTGATGGAAATCTGTTGTGATCAAAATTATCGTCTTCTAACGGTGAGAAAGTAACGCCAGAAGCATTTTTAAATGATAGTCGTGTATTGAGATAATGTAGCTTAAGAGGTTTCTTATGGGATAAAACCAAGCTACTGAAGTCAAGTGTACTGTTTATGCATTCATGCGGGTCACATGACGTCCTTGGCCAATAGGCAGTCTTTACACTTCGGCAGCTGTCTAGCCGGGTTTACGAGTTGTATCGCCAATCTGGTGATCGGTTGGCCACGTCGCAACGTTTGCATGTACGTAAAAATAAACGTCAGCGCTGTTCCTGGATAGGCCACAGACAGAGTTCATCGAAGTAGGATGTATACTCGTCCTTCAACAAAATAGCGTCTCTTCAATCATGCTGTTTGAAGTGTCCTAATAAATTTTCTGGTATGTACTACTGCGTAAGTTGATAAATGGAATGCATTGTAAGCAAGTCCAGGAAGCCCCCAGACTCATTTTGTTTCTTGAGAAAATTTGGTTAAGGCAGATACTGCGCCGTTTGGTTTATGTCTGTGATACGAGAAATGCTGAAGAAGGTGCGGTTGAAGATGTGTTCTGGTTGTCCAATCTAGCGTGCTCGGATTGCCCGATGAACTCAAAAAAATCTTATTGCTGACTATCATATACTTGCGACAGGTGGAACAGAGGTACACAATGCATAAATAAATGTTATTCGCATAGCTCCACAAGATACGCCCACGTGATCAGAAGCAATGATCTGTACCTCTCAGTAGATGCCTAGTGAATCATAGCTTTATCAAAATTTGATTAAATTTGACTGAGCAAAACAATTTCACTTACTTGGTAATGGAGCATTTGCGTATTGATTTCTGATAATATCGGCTCCGTTTTCATGAACTCCGTAGCCGTGGTTTGGGGATCCCTGTGATTGTTAAAAGAAATGAAGAAACTTTGCTCGGACATCCACTACGTCAAAATAAGATGATATTGGATCAGTCGATTAGATGTACACAGGCAAAGATCGATCGGATCAGGGAACCACAATGTTGGCTGTTGGATTTACTGAAGTCTTTTTTCTTCGGAATGTTAGCAGCCAAGTAACTAGTTTTGTTGTTAAACGTCTCTTTTTTTGTTTTGTTATAATGTAGGTTACAGAATTGTGTCATTTTGATTACAAGAAGTGTACGATTCTCTGCGTTCTCGATAAACACGCGAGCAGTCAGTCCTAGGTTTCAAGTTTATTCGTGTTACAGTGTTTGTGACGGGCTAGTCGATTTATAGGTTTCTACTGGGAACGGAAAGATCGTCGTTTTCGCATGTCCTGCTCTGTTATGTGGTTTAGCCCAGAGTAAGTTTTGTTTATTCACTTTTGTTTGAAACTAAGATGAACTAGGTTGGATGTGGAGAAGTTGTCAATGACTTTGCAATCTAATGTTCGGCATCGAACGCATGAATGTCTCTGAACTGAGACCATATCTTTGATGAGGAAATACCAGTGGTACAGAATCGTTAAAAAGGGACAAGAGATTAATTCAACTCATTATGCGCTAATTCGGTATAGGAATTTTAGAGCGTACGAAGTCAATTAGGCGGAAGTTGTTGCAACAATCTTCTTAAGTTCTGGTTGGGGGTATCATTACGATTCTTCGGTCGGTTTTTTTTTGCACAATTGAGGTCGTCACTGTCACCTTTTTCGTCATAACGCATGTTTTACATGTCAAGTGTACTCATCTTTTTTGTTAACAGTATCATAGCAGATCCGCGTCTTGATTAAATGCATTGAGTTACAGTCTTGTTGTGACAGTCTTCAGTTAGTCTAGTTTGAAATGTCAGTAATAGAACATTGATTTCAGACGATGATCTCACAAAACAGGATCGGATTTCATCCCACTTTCGTTTGTGCAGTCCAGTGTTTTGCGCTATGTTGACGTAAGTATAATAGGCCCGTGCTACATTCTTGAAGGAATATGTAAATATCACAAACCATAGTTTGGTTAGATGTGATATGGTCATCTTACCTTGTGGTTAAACGGTCATTAACTGCGTAGACTTAACCTTTTCGTCGACTATCATTGAGATATCGTCTACTCGCAAGTGAAAATGGTTGAGCGTTCACGTATGATAATTCAACCTTGCCTAATGTGAGGTCAATGGCACAATGGTCCACACGGTTGCCCCATGAAAGTGGCCGGAGTTCTAGTCCCGGCAGTGGCAAGGATATGCACTACTGACGAGCTCTAATGAGAGCGAAACTCGAGTCTAGTGCTTCTTTTCGAAAGGGGCCGACTGGAAAGTCTATGGGAATGCGACAGCTGCGATCAATTGATGTTCACTCTATATAAAAACAACGATTTAACAGTCTCGATGCCAATCTAAACAGCTCGTTTCACCTCCTGTAAACCGTAGCAGACAGCACACTTTATTGTGCAGTCAAGTGTTTCTACTCACCTCACGATAGAGAACGAGAAACCTTCCCGAAGAGGACAGTTAACAGCTAACCAAATTACTATTTTAGTCTACTCATGGAAGGCATTTATCCCGATCGGAATACTTAAAAGTAGATTAGCCGTTTTTGCCGTAAAATGTCGGTTAACAGCAGCGGTTTCAGAAACCCGTTTATTAGTGTCCCCGTAAAGTCAGGGCTGTTCAATCACCGTTTGTACAGTACTCATTATTTTATTTCTACTTATGTCTTTTAATCCTACAGATAACTGTTCCCTTCACGCTCAAAAGATATTCATACCCTTAATTGTGCGACCGAGTATATCGAGAGCACATAAGGATAAGTGAGCATAATTTTTTTTTCCTTCTCCCTGCTATTATTTGATGTGGGGGTCCCCCTCTCCCCGCCCCCCGGTAATGCCTATTAATTCGCATAATCGCCCTGGAAAGCAGCGGAGTGAGAAGATTGATAACAAGTTCACCTGGCGAACACAATCCATACGGCTAACACGATTATATGATTTAAGTTCTTACAACCGAGGTAATTTGCACATCAAAATGTTCCAACTGCCAATTCGATCGTGATTCAACTGTTTGATCAAAACTCGCGTGTGTGAGAGTCGTCCCATCATGCCCCCCTTTTCTTGTGTGGAGAAGATAAGCGCAGCTGACACAAGATACGTGTTGCCTACACAACTAAAGCAGTATAAGTTGGGTATGAAGTAATCACCAAATCTTAAGCCATACGTTTGTAAGGACTGACCTCACGACTTAATATCGAAACACATGCTACTTGGATTTTTTATCATAACGAATCTAAGGGCACATCATAATTTCCCACAGATATTAATACTTGTCGGTGGTGGTTCGAACGCATAACTAAGGTACGATGCAGGACTCACCGAGGTCCACAGTTCGGCGTAGTTTGAACGATCTTGTATAAACGTTTGAATATCAGTCTTGAATGCACTGAAAACATTGTTCAACTGCACGACCACCTTGATCACGTCTTTGTGCTCGCCAATTATTCGATGTAGAGGTTTGATAGCAGACGTAGTGGTCTGAGTACGTTTGGTCTCCTCAGGTTGTTGTTGTGCCAAACGATCCAATTCCTAGACAGAATAATAGTGATCAGATAACCAAGTGGTGCTGTGTATAATTGATACCAAATAAGTCAGGTAAATATAATCAGTACTGTAATCGGTGTAAAAAAAGTGGGAAAGAACGCGTCTAAAAAAACGCATTGTGAAAGTTTGGTTGATAATGAACGAAAGAACTAATGCGTTGAGCACAGACTCGCAATATTCAAGCGTCATTGCCTACGATACAACGCCACGCCCAACTGCGTCATCAATGGAAGACGCGAGTTTTTTGTACTAAAGTGAGAAGGCCTGCAATACTCAATTGAGAGACAAGCCTTCCGCGTAAAAGCTTTCACACACTGAATCTAGCATAGACTATGAAGAAGTAACATCTACCGGATGTGTCAGAGATGACAATGTTGTCAGGATCTGATCGTCTTTAAGACACCTTCATTGAACCGCGCTTTGACGGGAGGTAAGTCTGTTACACCTGTCTAGGTGGACTATTAGAACAGTACATCAGAATACGAAACCTGGGTGAGGATAACCGCAATGCTTATATCTACGATTAAACCGAGTCTGGTTCACTCGTATGATTAGTATCATTCTTTGGATGAGTAGATCGTGAAGTAATGATATTTTATGAAACCAGACGACAAAAACGTCCAGGATACTGTGCTGTTGTGAACTGTAACTTGTATTGTTTCAAAGTTTGATGGATTCATACTTGCAGGGCTGGATAAAGACCGACCAGGGCGGCAATGAGCAGCCAGCGAGATCGAAGCTGATGTGCAAAGCGCATAACCGTTGTTCTGAACTCTCTACTCTCTTATATGAGAGCTGTAAAAATAACTACCCGACCGTAATGAATGGAGCAAGACTATCCGTTATTATCGCTTACATATCAGTCCCAACAGGTTACGTTGATTTTGACGAATGTCGTCCAGCTACCCAGTCAACATTCCACTCGACCTCGGTATGCTTACCTATGAAGGCCAGTGTAATCGATCCATGATGAGCCACGATTTCAGCAAATGAAGTTTGATGGGAGATCGCACACGTAGATTCTCACTGTTGAGAATACTCAGTGGTGACATGAACGTTTGCACAATGCGAGGTGATGTTGATTCAGTTCGTTCATGAACTACTATCTGGTCAATTGATGCCAGGGAGTTAGTTTATCTGGATCACACCCCCAGTGGTTTAATTTGCAAACTTTTTTCGCATGAACATTTACTGTTACTACCGTACTGCCCGGATCTAGGGAATATTTCAAGGTTATAGTGCTCTGAACGACTGATAAAGCGCTTTACTAGGATATAGGTTAGTGGTAAATATTGCTACAAATTGAAGAGCATTCACAACTGATCGTTGCTGTCGCATTCCCACAGGCATTAGAACCAGCTGTTTTCGAAAAGAAGCAGTAGACTCAAGTTCCGCTCTTGTTAGAGCTCATCGATAGTGCGTATTCTTGCCACCACTAGGAATTGGACGCCGTTCACGCTTTCAAGATGCAACCATGTTGACTAATCTACCGACTGAATTCTTATATGCATACGCCCAGCCACCTTCGGTCGTGTTTAACACTCAGGTTGCCCGATCGCATCAAGCGGAGACACAATAACTGTTCTATTCACTCCAGTTGATGACCCCAACAACTAGGACATCCCATCCAGTGGTCCTACAGCATAAACACAACCCTTTTATGATTGATTCACACGAGTATCGCTCATTTCCCAACTTTTTAGATTGCTTGGGATGCACTCTTCGACAAAACATTGACAGGGCGCTCTACAGTGGTAAACCTTTATGGTTCATTTATGAATATTCGACATTACTAGACATTATAAACATTCAGTGTCACTTAACATTGACTAGATCGTCCAAAGCCAATGTGAAGTGGGCGCTACTTCCGTCCTAATGTGAGGTCAATGACGCAGTGGTCAACACGGTTGCCTCATGAAAGCGTGGCCGGAGTTCTAGTCCCGGCAGTGGCAAGGATATGCACTACTGACGAGCTCTAATGAGAGCGAAACTCGAGTCTAGTGCTTCTTTTCGAAAGGGGCCGACTGGAAAGTCTATGGGAATGCGACAGCTGCGATCAATTGTTAGTGATGTTCAACTTGAAATTGTTCTGTCTCAGTATTTCTGTCGTCATGATCATTTCTTAGTGGTAAGGTGATAACGACAGGTGTTGTGTGCAAGCGAGTGAATATGAAGCACAGTGGTAACTTACACGCTGATGTTGTTTTTGGCTGAGCATCATATGGTCCCATGGCTCGACTCCTTCGGACATGCGAAGTATGAAGGTAATCACTTTTTGCAGCCCAGCTTGTAATTCTTCCATCGATGGCTGCATGAGCACATTCGGGATAGCCAATTCCAGGTCTACATTCAACAGAGCCGGTTTAATCTCTTCGTCTGTTGATGTTGAATCGAGACCATACTTCGCCGTATTTGGTTGCATGCGTGCTTTGAGTAAATCTAGTGTGAGACGTGTACCTTCAAGACCGGCATGTGAAAAATGGTAGTAAATGGTAGGAGGTCTGACTGATGTATCAAAACAGACGCATAACAAGTCTAATTATAAAGGCTCCTGGATTAATCCGTTGACTTTGACCCCGAACTCGTACATATGGTCACTATTTTGTGACACAAAAGTGAGGTATTAGGTTTGCATCGTGTGTTTTGGTCTCTACCCGTTTACGGTCAAATGGTACAGCTAATCAGATGAGGAGTTAACCCATTTCGCTTAGTTTTTCTCCCTCATTAGAACAGCAAATTCCATATTTTGTCAGTTGTTATTGTTTGTCAGTTCTAGTAATTACTCTGTTTGTAAACTCTTGTGTAGCCGTCGTCTCACTCGGCCCACTCGTGTCAAATCGTCTGGTCTGAGTGACGCTCATTGTCCCAACCTGCACATGCACGAATGCACGCACGCGCCCAATCACAATCCGCACACTCAGCCAGTTGGATATCACTCGGTACAGTCGAAACGCGGACACGTAGAACGCGTTCGGAATCGGATGGGAACAGAGAGGAAACGACACAACTGAACGGGGTAGGACACGGTATCGACGACCGCTACCACATTACGCTTGTACCCAATCCCAACAATAAAGATCCAAAACATTGATCGTGCCTTTTCATTGACCGTCCTAGAGATATCGTTCTCCATTATTTGTTAGCGGGTACTCAAGCTATCACAGTTAAGAGTTCCATTACAGTTTATCCAGTAAGCTTCTTCGTTCACTAATGTGGACAGAGAAAATAGCTGCTATCAGGTCCAAATAACATCACAGCAGCAACTCGATGAACTGAAACGTGCGGACGATACCAACCGCATCCAAGTGACGGAGTTGAATGGGTCAATTATCCTATAGCTAGAACATTGCGCGCATTCTCTAGAAAGGGCGTTCAGGATTACATCTCGGTAGTCCCAAATTTATTCAATAGCGCATCCTTCAGAAAGGCAAACTGAAGCATGGTATGACCGATTGTTTTCCACAACCCCATTAGAAAGTGATCTAAATCGACTAAAACCAACGTTATCCAGATAAATTGTGTTTTCAGATAAGCTTGTCGATGAATGCATCTATTTGGCTTATATAATGGATTCCGTCAGTAATCCTGACAGTTTGAAATTCCGACGATCCACATTCTCCTGATAGTTCAAAATCCCGACAGTTTATAAGTTCTACAATTAAAATTTTACCCGTTAAAATCTCTCTTTAGTTCATAATCCCAACGACAGAGGTTCACGATATTTGCCAGGTAATGATCACGATAGATGGGAATGAGAAGAGATCAATTTAAGTGAAATATAGATGTTCATAAAAATGAAACAGTATGTGCAATGCTGAGAAAATACATCAGAATTGATCACCTTTCACGTTCACTGACAATGGGATACAATTCTTGTTTCTGTATCAACAACCGCTTTGTTCCTGTTTAGACAGGGTTCATCATGAACTATACACTCAGCTTGGTTCTCCACTTGCTGTTGTTTTTCTGTATTGTTTTAATTATTGTAGAAACTCCGATATGTGCTCACCTCACCCATTTGCAATACCAAGCTTAGATAGTAATTTGAATCCATGGTATTCCTCGTTGTACAAGACTCGACCATACTGTAAACAGTCACAGGCATTACGTTCATTGTTTCCTCTCGGAAATGTAACGATTACATATAGCTCTTGTATTTTGACTCCTCAATAAACCCTCACTAACAAAAACGACCCACGTTTATTCTGTCTGGCCAACTTAGGTTGTCTAAATCTGTGATCATTTATGTCGAACCGACTCGAGCCTAAGAAACGAGCCTGAAAGCGAGTCCATCCCGTTAGCGCACGAAAGGCCATCCAGAATGCTCTGCATACGGTCTTTCCCTTCTGTCCGGAGGAGCCATGCCTATAGAGTACAAATGGGTTAATTTGTTTACAACAATGAAAGGGTGAGGAAGGTTACAAAAGCCTGTCTGTCCAGAAAGCAATGAGAAGACTTTGATCGTCTAGTCCGCATGGTAGACGTACACTTGCGATTATCTTGTGATGGATGACCACATCCGAGGCGCGATTATTCCGACACTCAGTGGACTATTTCACTGTAATGGCGAGATATGGCCAAAGCGGACAACACGGATGACTGGACGAGTCATCGCTCAACGAAGTCAGACCAACGGAAAGAAACGGTAGGCAAAAAACCCGCGACAGAAGGTGTCGGCCACACACACACAAACCAGGCAGAAGTGCACACGACGTGTGAGCGGAAACCGGGGGTGTGTTGTGGACCGGAATTCCGATTCATAAACGCGAGCGAGTGCGTAGCATTGTAAAATGCGAGTTAGAGAATACAGACCGTGTTATATTGAATGACTTTTTGCTACAGATTGAGGACTAACCGAGATTCTTCAAGGGTTGCACAAAACATCACTGTCGATAGGTTAGTAGAAAGAACAGCTTGTCTTAGTGGGTAGACTGTGGTTACCTTTGATTAGAATGACCATGTCAGTAGAAACAGGATATTAATCTTTAGCACGCATTGTCTGATAGTACTGGTAATAAAACTGTTAGTCGTCAGCTGAAGCTTTGCACCACTCGCTTGCATGCCTAATCTATTCTATTGCAATCAGGCATTAACGATCACTCGCTGTATGTCGATCGATGGGTCAAATCTAAGTTGCTTTTTATGAATGATTTCTAACCTGGCGTGTGCATTAATAAACCATCTGTTAGCGCCTTTTGTAAGGAAACCCGTGTAGTTGAGCAAACGGGGTGCGTATTGAAAAGCTGTGGACTAAAGAACATCAGCCGTGTTCATGATCGTCCTTCTATTTCCTAGTCAAGCAAGCAAGTAACTCACATTTGACCAAAGAATCCGTGTTCTTCTGGGTAAATTGGTTGAGAAACGCAAAGAACTGACACGACAGACATTCCTGGCAACGACCTTTACGTTTCTCTTGATGCGAACATTCATAACCTTCTTCACGAGAGATATTTTTACGTTGTTCCTCGGTCAGATTCTCTTTGATCAATTCGATTAGTTCGTTGACAGCAAGTTCAACCAGGTGACTTTTGCTATGGGAACGAAAACAATGGAACATTTACTAATTCTGATAATGCGTTCACCCATGTGAGTGCATCTATGTCTATTCCTATTGCATATATTAAATGAGAGGTGGAATGGTTAGCAGTAGGCAACTAAACTTATGTATATTAAACTAACTACTACATCGCATTCATGATCGGATTAGTGGAATGGCATTGATTGGCTCTTTTTTCTGGATGATACTATCATTATGCAAATAAAGAGTTACGTTATAAAACTATGCTGATCGGCACTCATCAGATCTCATGTTTATATCTTACCGGAGATTCAGACTCACACCTCCATGGATAAGACATCAAAGTCTCCATGACTGACGCCTAGTTAATATTTAAATTACAACTATACTATTCAACTAATGAACAACGTGCAATGCATTAATTCTGTCCGTTTTACCCGTTCTCTCTCTCTCTCTCTCTGCGTACACTCCCAGGTGGTAAACGGAACAACTATGTTCTCGATCATTCATTGCATTTGTCCATTGTCCTGAAAGTTGATGAAATACTCAGTTTAATAGAACAGAAGCAGCACTTGTGTACAGATCCAACTGTTACACACCAAAGTTATTGAAATATGCGTTAACTAACCCGCTGACGAATGGTACCTCACGATGACGGAACGTTCCGTCTTTCATCGCAGTGCACACATCCACTACAGGTCACAATCTTACCACTGCATCAATTTCCAAACAACTGCTCATAACTGACCAATTTTGAGGTATTCTGAAGGCTTGTTGATTAGCCAACCACAGCTGACCACGTGCCATGAACTCAGCCGCGGGCAACACTCACATACGAGATAGATTTCTGTTTCATTTAGGTACTGTTGTTTAAGTCTTCACGCAGTTCACATGTTGATGACCGCTGAGAAGTCTTTTGGATCGATGAGACAGATGAGGTGGATATTTCAATTTCATCTCGTAACGAGAGGGCAAGCCATGGATTGAGTGAGTGACGTTCAGTAGGTTGACGCACAGCAGTCAAATGAATTAACCAAACGTCTGGTGGATAAATCTGAAGAAAGAAAACTAATCTACCACAATAGCAATCCCCATTACTTTACAACGAGGTATGCAGAAACAACAGGGGAACCGTACAACCAATGCGGAAGAATACAAGGTCTATGGAGGTCACAGTGAGTTCAGAAGCGCCAACCCATAATGAATACAGAAGGATAATGTTTATATCACTTTAAATCAGAAGGATATTGTTGGATGTGGGGAAGCATGTTTGGTACGTTTGTCGTCTTGTTTGGTGTGGTGCGGAAAGATGCATTCACTGAGGCATGTTTGGCTTATGTATAGAAAGCGATCACAAATTTGAGTTTATTTGTCCTTGCTGTGTGCAGTAAACAATCATAATAAATTTTATACCATGGCTGCACAGAAATTGTTCGTTTTCTTCCTTTTCATAACCATCATTGCTTATCTGTTAAAACTTCCTTGTTGGTATTGTTTGACACGCCCTCACGTTCGTCTGTACCAGACTGTTTTAATGAATTCATTCCATGTTGACTGGTGACTATTTGCGGACTCGTGTTTGGTTATTCCATTTTAAACGCTTTTTCTGCCGGGCAATTTGTGTGTCTAGTTAATTCACATTCAAGGTGAGAGAGTATCTTTATTGTAATTTTGTCAAACAGTACCGTATAAATTCCAATCCTTTCGATCGCCTTTTCTGACGTTTTTTGGACTTGGAAGATAGTCCCGTTAACCCGACCGTCTGAATAAGCGTTATTGGAATTGTCGAATACGCGTTACTGAGTGAATTACCCTAAATCGCCAGCAACAGTTGAACGTGATACACATACATAGATGATTAACTATTAGCCTTCGGTTGTGAGTAGGAAAATGGCTCTAGTTCTTATCTTTTTTGCTTTCAGCTAGCAACTAAGGTGATAGTATCGGTAAAAATTTGGGATCTCGACACACAAATCTTCTAGTCTAAACACGAACCTTACTCACGCATTAGAAGACCTAAACTGTGTCCGGCACTATTGTTTGAACTAATATCACAGCTGGAAAGGACGACTATGTCAGTCCTGATCAACGTTGTGAGACAAAGACGTTTCAGCTAAAAGTTCCATTACGTT
>LOND01000731.1:0-19355 GCA_014220965.1 Paragonimus kellicotti | reverse complement strand
TGTTAGTCAACAGTCTTTGTTGATATGTGTTTTCCTAAAAAAAATTCAAAATCAGCTAAATCCATTTTAGTAGATAGCGGATTATTCTAGCCTCTGGGCAATCAGCTCAATTCTTGATCACTGTTTGTTTAACCACACTGTCTAACCGACCACAGCCTTGTTGTCCCAATTAATTTTCTTCAGTCAACCTGTACAGATTTCATCTGATTCGTAGGATGCATATGTGGCGGATTGCAGTTAAGTAAGAACAGGTGTATTAACACCTTAAAATATGTCACAATTTACAAAGTGATAATCACCACTATTTACCCGTATCAACTACAATAAGTTTAAAACAACATTGTAAGAACGCATACGCCTACGCGGGCGCGGTTTACTAGATATCGATTGGGATTCCACACCATATGGCCCTGCCAGCTTCTTACGTATTTGACCAAGTGATAGAACAGTCCAACTAACTCACCTTTTTGTGTGGCGTTGGAACGTGCAATAATTCCTGAGCTCCTTTCTGAACCAAACAGTTGATTGAACAATCTTGATACATGCTCCCGATTCACGTGATATCCATTCGTCTGCAGTCAACGTTAATGAGCTGCTCAGTCCGGAAATCGGACTGTTTCACTGTGCCGCGTATTGGTAGACTATGATGTTGCGCACCAGTGTGACCACGGCATTGGCACCATCACTACATCAGCAGTATTCTTCATTCACCAATTTAGGGTCCATTAAAACAACCGAGCCACATCTGTCCTTGATAGCAGCACTTTTCTATGAGCCCCACCCCTATGGCATAGCAACTAATGGAACGTACACAAACCGACATTCCTCAAACAGTCGTTAAGCAGACTGGATAGCCCACCAAATCGGGTGCCCTCACACATGAAATAGGTGATATTTTGAAGCATCACTGTCCCGGCGTGGCTTCGTAGCTCAGCTGGTAGAGCGCTTGCCGCGTTTAAGCATGTGTTTCTGTCGCTGGTTCGAATCCAGCCGAAGCCCTGACTTTTCACAATTGGGTCTCATCTATAATCAGTCAGTCTGCCAAACTACTCATTAGTAACATTTGTGTACAATCTTTACATTTTGCAATATGAGGTTACATACGGATGCTCTACACAGTCCGATAGTGTAGACTCCAGTTTTTAGTCGGATGATTCATGAGCAGCTTATGTAACTGGAGATTGATGAATAGGGGGCTAAAATAAATTGATCGTTTGCTAAAGGTGGCCAAAAGCTTGAACGAACTTCTTTTGTGCCGACAGCTTTTCATATATGTAATCGAATGATTACGTTAAACTAAAAGCCTATTTAACGTTAAATGTCTTAATGATATCGGTGAAAAAAATGATTATTAGGTTCGAAAGTTAGGACAGTAGATAATGTGACATTTTACAGTTTTGGCTTTCATACCGATACTCGATGCCAGATCGGGTTCTCAAAAAAGGGGAGATATGTACGGCAATTTGAGATCTGCAACTATTTCCCTGGTTTTGCAAACGACTATTTGCAGTGAGCGCTAGATAGGCATTACTGATGTAAAAACCGCTGATATCTGTATACTAGATACTTTCAACATCGCACTTGTGCGAACAAAATACGGCACATTTCAACCTGAACATCCTTCACACTCGATTGCACTCCTCGCATTCAGATAGGCCTTTCAGTCGGCCCACTTCGTACGGAAGCACTAGACTCGAGTTTCGCTCTTATTAGAGCTCATCAGTAGTGCATATCCTTGTCTGGATCGGAGTTTGCACTCTGACCCTCGTGCTTGTGAGACTAGCGTGTTAACCACAACGCCAGCAACCTCACAATAGTTGTGAACGAGAGTCCCTGATTTTTTCTACTTTTGAAACGATCTAGTAAACTGTATAATATTCTCGCAAGGTTACCGTCGAGCGTTCGGATATGATTGGTCGGTCATGCCTATTGTGAGGTTGCTGGCGTTGTGGTTAACACGCTAGTCTCACAAGCACGAGGGTCAGAGTGCAAACTCCGATCTCGGACAAGGATATGCACTACTGATGAGCTCTAATAAGAGCGAAACTCGAGTCTAGTGCTATCCGTACGAAGTGGGCCGACTGAAAGGCCTATCTGAATGCGAGGACTGCGATCGAATGTGGGTAGTGTTTAAGTTGAAATGATATGTCCCCGAACTTCAACCTTTATCAACGTACTGCTTAACGTTTTAGTTGAATGAGATTGGACAGTCCAGTGCAAAATTTATTTAATAATTGTATTACTGTGTTGCAGCAGTAGTCCTTTATGTAAAAGGATTTTCATGTTAGATTAACAGACAATCAGTTGTGAATACATTGATCATAGTAAGGATTATTGACACACGTTCTAAAGTGTGCTAAACGCAAGGCTGTTCCAACAAATCCCGTAGTATGTGATAAACTCAATCATGTTCGAACTTTGTTCGGGTTGCAGGATATTGCTGTGATTGACGAAATGGCTGAGTACACGTCATGTACAGGTTATACTTAAATGATCATATTGCAAAGCAATTCGTTCTCATGATGAAGTTGAATAAGACAATACATCTGATAAGTATCACATGTAAATTCCCGTGTGACCAACTTACTTCTTGATAAGTAAAACAACAGTCTCCTGCTACCTTGAGGTTTAAAGAAATCTTCAAATGCGTCCCACTGGAATTGAAAATTAAACAAATTAAACCAGTCATATTAACTTATTGTAAATGTTCTAGCTCAAGTTATGTGAAGCCTCAATGTATGAAAACATATTGTCTAAGCTTGAGCTAAGTATGAGAGTGACGAATTCGCGAAGTTTCCATCTTATTAATTCCGCAGGTTTCTTCATTCATTAGTCTCCGAATAGCTTACACAAGCCATTGCTCATACCTATCTCACGAGTTCGGAGAAAGCAAAAAACATGAATAACACTGAAACGATTGGAGTAGTAACAATTTTGTGAAATTGTAACAAGCACCAACCAAAAGTTAACGTAGGCAGCTGATTGACGAAATTTTTTAAAATGTACTTTAACCAAGAATGCAGAAAACTGTATTATCATCCGCCATGCATGTCCTGGCTTGTAGATCATGATGTTTACAATTATGAATATTGGTTTTTGTTTATAACATTATTCATATAGCAAAATTTAATACATTCAAAACTGCTACCGTGTTTCTCACTTGGTATGCTAAATTGCTTTAACAGAGGTTCATTATTTTTACCACTGGTTTGATATTTCGTGGTCTTCCGTAAGTCCATGGGGGTGTTGAATAAAATGTCTGCCAACCAATTTTAAATTCTCTAGCTTAAATGTGTAAATGTCTTCCTTTTAAAGAATGGTACTCCATTCCGTTCGTTGTTGAAACGTAACTGACCGTATCAGAATGAGCTGGACCTGTTAAAGGTCGACATACAAGCTCAGCGTAAACAGCTGTTATCTAGAAAAGCTATAAGTTCATGCGGTGATATCGATCGAACAAATTAGAGACACGCAGGATAAAGATTACATGATCATTAATGGCTCGATCGATTAGTGATGCCACGTTCGTTTATCCGGTGAAACGTATCGATCGTCATCGACCCACAATGCTTGTGGCCCACCAAGAAATTGCTGGGCGAGTTTGTCAGTTATCTCCGTTTAATCCATTCGCTGTTTTGTATGACTCTTGTCGATTGAAAGCAACAGATTACTGATAGCACACTTGCCTAATTTATCCTTGTCAAAACCGTTATGCGTCGTATTGCATCGTCAGCCATTTTGTTCCAGAATGCCCACAACTCACTAGATAAAACTTAATTGACCACTTGTCGACAACTGGTCCTACAAGCTCAAAAGAAACTGATCCTCATTCTGAGAAACTCGTGAGCATAACTGTGAATTTCGCTTATGACTCAAAATGAATTGTAAATCTTTTGTTCCAACTATAAATGACTGCCATTTTTCTTGCACAGGTCACATGTTTATGGCTGGCAAAAGGTTGTCAAATGAAGTCCTATCGTAATTGTCACCTTCTGATTACCCGGTCCAATTGGTTCAAAGGACTACAAACAACGTACCTTGCTGTCACCCAGCAACATTTCGGTAATTTGATTCGAATCTATCCCACTCGCTTGACTGATCTGTAAATGGAGATGTTTACAGTGGTAAAATTAACTATTGGTTCTACGAGGGGATGTACTGTTTGGCAATAAGCGCTAAATATTTCACCATATTATCTGAATTTGCATGCATTTTCAAGAAAAGTAAATCTGTTCGACAATCACCGTGAGTTGCCGGGGTTTTATCGACCTATCAGTGAGGTATAAATATATGAAACAAATTGAGGGGCACGTTTTGGAGATTTCATTATCAGGTCAACACTTATCAGTAGGTTAAGTATTACATACGGATTCTCTACACAGTCCGATAGTGTAGACTCCAGTTTTTAGTCGGATGATTCATGAGCAGCTTATGTAACTGGAGATTGATGAATAGGGGGCTAAAATAAATTGATCGTTTGCTAAAGGTGGCCAAAAGCTTGAACGAACTTCTTTTGTGCCGACAGCTTTTCATATATGTAATAGATGATTGTGCACACTAAGGTTGGCGTGGGCCAGAGTTCCAGACACGACATACAAATCTGAAGTCAGCACGAAATGAACACTTGATCTAAATTCAAACTTTATTCCAGAACTCACTCAAATAGACAAACCAAACAAACTGCTCAAGTTTTACTAGTTTCTGTTCAAATCGATTTTGTGCATTGTTGCACTGATGGTGGGATAGAAATGAATATCGTGAGGTCAAACAATGCGGTGAAGTTTAGTTCACATAAGAATGAGAAGTTTATCGCGGTTTATTTGCGTAAGTTTGTTGATTACAATGACTGCGTATGTCTGACTGTGACATATTTAAAGTTTGTGGATCACACAATCGTATGATTTCACAGCTGGTGGCCCTTTTGATTTCGAAACCACGGGTTAACGTCAACATAATTCCAGCCTTAAAATACCACAGATAACGAAGTAATTCGTAAGTCAGAAGTACTTATATTTTCCGAACTATACGCCAACCCCGATGTCAAAACAGTAGTTGCCAGTACTTGGAAAGGTTCCTACGACACACTGAGGGTGATCAATCGAAGATCCATGAGCTCCCGAACATATATAAAAACAGAATAAATTAAGATTGTATGGCTTACAAGCATAATGTTGTTTGCCACAAGTGAAGCTCACCTCATGGGATCCGTGAGTTATGAATATTCTTGGAGCCGAAGAAATCTCCTCTGGAGATGTGTTCTGAATTGGGTGAATAGAAATGGCAATTTCGAAAAGGCAAGCGTGTATGCATCAAGAAAAACTACAAAAGGTTTTCTGTCACTGCACACTCTAATGATGTGAAACAGAACAGACCTTTTGCCTGTCATTTGTTTCATGAAGTCTATGTACAAAAGATCTCACACAGTTTATGTCAATGGCCCAAACCAGCCATCGGGGTTGAGGTGGTTTCATCGATATGTATTTAAGCTGCGAGGACCGTACAGTTAATCATGTATTGCACCCCTATCATCTAAAGCGACATTCCACATATTTTCAATAAACAACTAAATAATCAAATAGTTTAGAAGAGATCCAATCGTGAAAAGTCAGGGCGTCGGTTGGATTCGAATCAACCACAGAAACAGCATGCTCAAACACAACTGCTCAACCAGCTGAGCCACGGAGCTACGTCAGCAGCTCAGAAACTTCACATCGAATCCAGCCGTGGTCCTGATTTTTCATAGATCGGTCACTTCCAAATTATCAAATCCATCAAACCACCTAGTATTTGTCACACTGAACCTCATTCATACCGAATCGCAGCCTTCGCATTCCAGATAGACTTTCCAGCCAGCCTTCTTTCGAAAAAAGCACTAGACTCGAGTTTCGCTCTCATTAGAGCTCGTCAGTAGTGCATATCCTTGCCACTGCCGGGACTAGAACTCCGGCCACGCTTTCATGAGGCAACCGTGTTGACCACTGCGCCATTGACCTCACATTAGGCACGACCGAATTATCATTTTCGCTTGTGAGTAATGATCAGGTTGCCCGATCGTCTCGAGAGGAGACACAGTTACTGTCTGTTAACTCCAATCGATAACCCCGCGATTAGGACTTCCTAGACAGGTCGAAATCTCCGATCTCATTAAACCTGCTAGGCGATATTTTAGATTACTGATGAGTAGTCGCGGATTAGGACTTCCTAGACAGGTCGATCATTACTCACAAGCGAAAGTGGTTGAGCGTTCACATATGATAATTCGGTCGTGCCTAATGTGAGGTCAATGGCGCAGTGGTAAACACGGTTGCCTCATGAAAAGCATGGCCGGAGTTCTAGTCCCGGCAGTGGCAAGGATATGCACTACTGACGAGCTCTAATGAGAGCGAAAGTCTAGTGCTTCTTTTCGAAAGGGGCCGACTGGAAAGTCTATGGGAATGCGACAGCTGCGATCAATTGTGGGTGATGTTCAACTTGAAATTAACCAAATCCCCGACTACTCATCAGTAATCAACTGGTAGTAACTAATCGTAATTGCCCACTGCGGTATCACAACATGAATCAAGTTAAACGGGGGTTATTTTGGATAAGCCTAACCTGTTGGAAGTTAGGCGAATTTTATATTGACAGGTCTACACATACTATTTCTGTGTACTTATTGGAATGTGGGGTGGATATGCCTCACATCATAGCTCCACACTTGCAGAGTTAAGGTGGTTCAACGGAAACGCGCAAGACAAACCGAATTTAGAATGTTTTAAGGTTGACTTAAAATGAATTCATACATGGGAAGCATTCCGTTTCCGGCCTTGCTTCATTTTCCGTGACCTTTTGTGCTAAACTGCCTAGAACTAGTTATATGATTTCTGATGTTTATTACAGCTGCCTTAACTAATTGTTTGTAGCTAAAATATAATATACCTAGGTTATCTGGAAAAAATTGGGAAGGTTTAAATCGTCCTTGGAACTGAACTGTGAGAACAAAAGAAAGATCCGTCCAACAAAGAGTCACCGTTTGGTTTCAGCTGTAACAATTCGTCTTTCTGAAATAGTACATACCAACATAAACATCCTCATTACAATATATCGAAAGTATAACCTCAACTTTTAGCAAGTTGTTTGAATTCAGCTGGCAGGTTCTGGGGGTATTGCTGTTTCCGTGTCCCATATTGAACGAACAAAGGTCGAATACTGTTTGAAAGTTGTTCGCATTTTATTCCTCAGGCAACAATTAAGATAGAGTTTGTATGGGATATGAACAAAATTACTCCGGATATGCCAGTATGAGTGGCTTACCATTAGTTTCCACGTGAAATCAACATATACTGCAGAAAATGTTATGAGGAATTACAAAAACCGAGCGAGACAAAAGATTGGATGGGTTACTCACCGTCTGTATAATGTGTAGATGTCTTGCATCCATCTAAAGAAAAGAAAATGTGGTACATATCAAGTCACCAAAAGAATATCAATAATGTTACTCAGCATTTTTAAAAATGTTGAATTACACTGGTCTATCATTTGAGACTAACTGGAAGGTAGTATGAATGGTTTTAACGTTGACGGTACTGAAACCCAAGATGCAATCTGAAACATTAACGTCGTTCATTAATTCGTTTGACAATACCGACTAAAAGGCAGAACTGTGTGAGACAGACATGTCGAACTGTGTATGATTGAATCGTACATTCGGATTTGAGACTTGATGAACGCTAGGGTGCCAATGATCTGTAGACTTGCACACTTTAGGCTATCCAACAGTAAGTCGACAGCCCTGACAAATAACAAGGAAAATTACGTTTATACTTGAAGTTTACCATACTTGAAGCTTTTGTATGATTTTTTTCCAGTACGTATAACAGAACTTCGTTTGTTAGCTCACAAAGTTATTAGAGTTTTAATCCACATAGATACTTTGATCCTCTTGTAGCGGAATGACACTGTTAATTTTAAATCCACTTTTTACTGCTCATAACTGTCAAATTCACAATTTCTAGCCCTGTCCATACGCACACACCCAGAACTATTGCACTGCATTCATTATGTATACATTAGAAGAANTTGAAGAACGATTAACTCCTATTTAATTCCCACTTTACCCAGCTTAACTTGGACAATATGAAGATAGAACGTGACTAGCAACCTTGAGTTTCCGTATTCAGTTGAAAATCACATTAAAAATAATAAACTGAGCTGAACTCCGTAATAGACCAGTTGATAGTAACGTGCATGATCCTCTCCTAGTCTCTTTTCAAACCGGCTTATGATCCGCCAGGTTACAGTTAGTACAGATAAGAAATTTTAACCGTGATAGCGTATTACCTATGTGTTCAAATGTCAGCAACTACTGACACATATATAAAGATAAAATACTGTCTCACCTCCATATTTTCCAATACGGGGATGGCAAGCCTTTCGAAGTAAGTTTGTAGAGATTGGAATAATGTTCCGCCAGTTGCATCGAGTTGTTGAAAAACAACATCGTTGGCAATGTTGGCTGCAGTGATAGCTTTTTCGATGATACGAATGAATATGTAGCATGTCCCACGAAGTCGCTGAAAACATGTATTTATTGTATGTGAACGGTTAGCTTGGAAACTTAAACTGTAATGTAAAATGAACTTAGACAATATAGGTGTGTAGAGTTGAAGAAATGTAATTGTAAAAATATCTGCTCTTCTGTTGGTCTTGAACCTGAGGAACGAAACTCAGACGTTTTGGCTGTTCGTGATTTACTGGAGGAAAACGTCAATCCATGCCATGAGTCCCTTGCCACTATTGATTTTCCATAACTATATATATAAAGCATAAGATATTGTTCAGGTTTTAAAATACAAGAACTTTATTGTAGAGGAGACAAAGATTATCTTCGCTACTTGTAAATGTTAGGTATATGAAAACATATCGTACGGTATTTGTTTGAAGAATCTGGTTGCTACCTATGGAATTACACCTGAAGAAAAGTTATGCTTTCTCAAAGAAATCATTTGGTCGGTTGATTTTGATTGCCGTTGCCTATAGCATAAGCTCAAAGATGTAAGCACGTATTCACAAATTGGGGAGAAGTACATGGACCGATGAAATATTTATTGGTATTCTTAATTCTTTTTTCATAATTCTGTGGACGGCAGACTAGTAAACAGATATATGAAAATGCTCAACAGGTCGTTCGTTGAATATGTGATACGTTAGTCTGCGTTTTACGTTGTGTTGTAGGTGGCTAATTGACGGAGTTGGATCGCTACTGGCGCATCCGTCAATGCAAGAAATTCAACGAATACCCTTTCAGAATAAACCAGTAAGATCGATAGGCAAATTTGGCATGTTGACCGTTTTGTATAAGCGAATATGGCACACATTTTGCCGGCATTTACTGAAGCCTAACACCAATCATTCTCCGTCTCAGCAGTCATCTGAAGTAGTTTAACTAGCCGTGTCTTTAAACTGCGTGTAAGTAAGCCCTCTATATCTAAGATGTTTCATCTTCTCCTCTTACCAGTATATCGTTCGTGGTCAGAGTTGCTATTCACAACTCTAAAAATGCCGAATTTGAGACCTTCATACTTCATTTTATACTGATGTAAGCAAGCCCTTGTACACACATTTTTCAACGACAACATCTAGAGTTTTCGGTAAATGAGAGTTATGTCTTTTCTATATCCTGATGAAGTGCAATTTCAGTTGGTAAACTGTATAACTATAAAAGCACAAATGAACTTCGGACAACTACTTTCCCCCGACGAGCTTCTGATAGTAAATGCATATGAGCACACATAATTAGCCTATTAACCGTAATTAACTGTTTCACAGTTTGTTTCAGTAACTCAGGACTCTAAGCATAAACAAACAATTTGATCACGACGGGTGGAATTTTAAAAACTTTATGACCCAAAATAACAACAGCTTAGTGGGCAGAAACGAAACATGAATTGAAGACTCTTTGCTTATCATCAGTTAGCAATGGGGAACTAGTCAAATGCAATTCGCAACTCCCATTAACCTCCGGTTTAATACAAGAGATCATTGTAGAAAGATACGTCGTATAAAGACTGTAATTGGGCGATAACCATTGTTACAAACGTAAAACATGTATAAAACGAACAGTGACTAGATATGCACAAAATCAGACTAAGTATTACTATGTAATTAGGACATATTGATGGCAACGTAATTGGCAAGAAAACTTCCGATGCTGTTGCTGCGTGAATGTACATCTGGACCTCAACGCAGGTAAGTAAAACCAATCGGCAAAGAGACACCTCGTAGAAGAAGTGCTCAGAAATAGGTAGGGATGGTGCAACTTTACTCCCCCCGACTTTGTGCATGAAAAATTCTGCGTACCACAAAGTTAGTCGTTGGCAAGTGCACATTTTGGATTCGATCTCCAAGATGCTACTATCCCCACGCTAACATGAAGACACCTTTGACTGTGCAGAAACGCTCCGGTTAGTACGGAAATACTATATTCCATCGATGTTGATTTCCTTTTTACGAATATTCCGCTTAGTGAAATATTTGACTATTTGTGTAAATTTTTATCCAGTTGGAACTGTGATACACGTGTTCTACTTGAATAAGTTGTCCGCACCGTGTTATTGTGCACAGAAAACTTTCGAATTCAATTTTGAAGGGCTTGTGTACAAGCAGATAAACGGTGTTTCTATGGCTAGTCCGTTTGACACAGCATTAGCGAACACCTCTGGAGGCCAGTCCCAGGTAATATAGTCAAGGCTTTCTTGTACTAGCGGTGTGTTGACGATAATTTTATTTGTATTCATATTGATCAGGTCGATTTGCTTTCGGTTATTCCGAAAATGTTCATCTGATTCCCCTCTTTATTACGCGAATCTGAATCAAACCATAGCCTAGTTTTTTATGCATTCATTTTTAGACGCGCGGACGTTACATCATCTAGTTCATCACACGGAATGGCTAACATCTTCGGCTTTCTAGTTTCACCTCGGTTTGGTCAGAACCCTGTTTCACATGGCTTGGTCTAGCTAGAGCTCTGGCAAAGTGCACGCCGAACAAGAGACATTGGTAAGCGGCTGCTTCGAGAAATTCATCGGAACATCTAATGAACAAATTCACACGACTCAAAAATGGGCCCCATTTTGTTTTCGCAACTAGAACAGAACCAGTTAACGAGCGATCTCATGCATAAATTAAACTTTGCTCTAGCTTGAACGTGGGTGGTTGCACAGTTGTCCTTAGTTCATATCACTAGAGGACCAGTTCTGCATAACCGCGAACTCAGTTCGTCTGACTATTCAGCTTCCAACACTGTGTGACGGTTTACTTGTAGTAATAGTGACGTTTGCATAGGCGAAACACTTTGACAAGTATCATAAAGATTGACCGAACACATCCCGGAATAGTTGAGGAAACTTATGGTTCAACATTCCCAACTTGGTGAACCACCTGTTCAAGATCTCATGACGTTCATTGTTAAATATCTCATGAGGACGGGTCATCAAGTTGACCTGGTTAGTTCATTCCAGGTACTGTTACGCAATCGGAATCCGGACTTACTAGCTTTTAGCGAAGCAATGCTTATCCGAACTTAGCGGCAGGCGTTAAGTACAAATATGGCTGTTGTAGCACATACATATGTGATGCGATTGTATGCGCGCCAAGTCATTGGTTGTTCATAATGGACAAATGTACATAATCTGCATGTTTTACGTTCGTGACCAATGTGAGTAAACAAAATGTTAACATACTGTGACATGTTTTCTTTCTGCTTTCATGAAGTGACTGAAGAAAACTCAGTGTTTCGAGAAAACACTGCAGTCGTTGTTATAACCATACCTATCGTACTGCATGTCGCGCAGTTGCGATCATCATGATCACCACTTCCACAGCACATGAGCGAGATCATAAACAGTGGACTCGCTACCTTTTTATTTGTATGCACTCATACTCACGCATGTATAAAATACAAACTCATATGATCACCCCTACACCCTCAATTAGCGGGAATGCATCAACCGGATGTGGCTAGTTACGACTGAAGCATGAACATACATGACGTATTTTGACCCAGATCAAGAAGACATGGAAACTATACACGTAAAGTCAATGCCAGATGGCTTGGTTTCGATAAACACCATTGATTTGAGCTTGTAAACCAACTTAAACTAAGAAGATCCAAAGAATTAATTTACTCTTTTTGCACTACCTGTTTTTGACGTGCCTGAATGCCATAACCGACAAACAAGTGCCCGATAAGCAATTCATAGTAGACAGTATCTTGAGGTACGTTTGTCCGCAATCCTGATTTACACCGTGTCTACAAATGTATGTGCATAATCTGTGTAGTATCTCATTCGATAGGACTCTACGTGATCTACTGTTGCCTGAGCAGAAGTTTTATTGTGCACGCCTGAAAAGGTGGTCAGCTGGATATTGAAGACAAATAAGAAAATCAGCTAAAACCAATTTAGTGAAGTTGACTTGTGATCTCGTCAACTGCTGTTATCAATATCACAACTCCCAGTCTGCATACAAAGCTTGTTAACACTGAAACGCCTGGACGTCTTGAAAGCGTTCAGATTACGAGATAAAAGTTTGCTAACACGACCAGACAAGGGCATTAGAATTGTGGTAATAAATAAAGTGGAGTATACTTCCATGAAGCAACATGTATTATTGGACAACGGCAAATTCGATAAGTTGGGGAACACGAAAGACCGAACACTGTAATCCGAAGATATGGTAATGGAGCGCCTAAAACTATTCAAGCAGAGAAGAGTCGTAACAATGATACATTTCAATCAAGCTAAACCAACCGGATTACTTAGCCGATGTCTGTATGTCTCGCAAAGGGTTCGCAATAAAGACCACCTCAAAAGCAAAAGTCGACGAAGTATTTTGCACTCTAGATGCGAGACTAACAGGAGCAAAAACGGGTTAGGTTGAAATCCATGCTTACCGTGAACCTACTTGGATAGGCCCGTATACACAGTTTTACAGTTGTACACTTCTTAGAGAAAAACAAAACCTTATTCGTTACCACACGTGCAGGGCAAGAGAGATTTGCTGCGCGAAGACTTTAGACGGTGAGCTGGATTTAATCGCTAATGAGTTTCGTGAAAAAGGACATCTGGACCATTTAAAAACGAAACGCATTAAGGTTATTCCGTTCAAACCATTCGTGAGTCTCAACGACTGGGAAGAAACCAGTGTTTTTGTATATTCAATTTCAAGCTGATCATGCAGTCAAATCAGTCAGACGTCGCCTCGATCAGACAAACGTTTCCTGCGCCCACGGTACACAGCTGGTTCGCTGGCAAGACAGTGACAGACTGGACCAGTCGAAGCTTGTGTACTCTTTTTTATGCTGTTGTACACCAGAATACAACGATCACACGGTGTGTTTACCTTAACAGATCAATGAAAATCATTCTGCCTGCTCGGACTTAACAAAACAAGCGCCACTGTAATAACCTCACATACTGTGAAGTTGATACCAAGACGGTCTTATGTATCATTTAATATGCTCTATCATATCATGCCAACCGGTGTAACAGCGCATATTAACCACAGCCTTCAATCGGTTACATAACTCGGCATGGAAGTCATACCAAATGTTTGTACATCTTGCGCCAATTATGACAGGAGCACATCATCCGCGTCACGTATACAAGGTTAATTAATTAATTACTTAATTAATTTGGTGGCGCTGTGTCTCGCCCTCACATCATCCTGTGAGGATCCGGCTTCCAGTGTTCGAAAGTTTTGACTTTTTCACCTGTAACCAATCAGTTCTTCAGCTCCGTTTAATATACTTATCAACACCCTTGATAACCTTCTGTAACTGTTCGTTGACGCAAATCAGTATGTATATCAGAAATATCTACTCCTTTATTTATACCACTCTATATATAGAAGTAAAATTGGTCCGAGGAAGTACTCGAGCAAGTTCTTGCGCTCATGCCCTCCATGGTCCCATTGGTTGGTTTTCCCGAACACTAATTAGAGTTGTCTTCGTTGCCACTCAGGTTCGGCGTGGCCAGAGTTCCAGAACCCATACATACAATCTGAAGTTCAGCACCGAAATAGAACACTTGAAAAATTAAATTCAAACTTTATTCCAGAACACTGAACTGACAAAGGAAAAAAGCATTTAAAAAGCTTAGGCCAATTTTACCATAGTTTCTGCCATCTCTCGGACTGTTTTGCATGTGTTGCAACGATGATGGTAGAAATGAATATCGTGAGGTTCATTCAACAAATGAGCGCGCGAGTAGTTTTAGTTCCATAAGAAGTAAGTATTATTGCGGTTTTATTTGCGTAGTTTGTTTAGATAACCTATGACGTTATAATCTGATTGTACTATTTAAACTTTTGGATTACACAGTAGTAGCTCACACTCGGTGGCCCTTTTTGATTTCGAACCACGGTTAACGTCACAATATTCACCTAAAAGCCACAGAATCAAGTTAATTCTAAGTCAGAGTACTTATATTTTCCGAACTATACGCCACCCCGATGTCAACAGTAGTTCCAGTTGTGGAAAGGTTCTTCGACACAACTGAGGGTGGCAATCGAAGAGTGCATGAGCTCCCGAACATCATTAATAAATACAGAATAAATTAGAATGCAATTGTAGGCTTAAGGCATCATTGTTTGTTTGCCACAAAGTGAAGCTCACCTCATGGGATCCGTGAGTTATGAATATTCTTGGAGCCGAAGAAATCTCCTCTGGAGATGTGTTCTGAATTGGGTGAATAGAAATGGCAATTTCGAAAAGGCAAGCGTGTATGCATCAAGAAAAACTACAAAAGGTTTTCTGTCACTGCACACTCTAATGATGTGAAACAGAACAGACCTTTTGCCTGTCATTTGTTTCATGAAGTCTATGTACAAAAGATCTCACACAGTTTATGTCAATGGCCCAAACCAGCCATCGGGGTTGAGGTGGTTTCATCGATATGTATTTAAGCTGCGAGGACCGTACAGTAATCATGTATTGCACCCCTATCATCTAAAGCGACATTCCACATATTTTCAATAAACAACTAAATAATCAAATAGTTTAGAAGAGATCCAATCGTGAAAAGTCAGGGCGTCGGTTGGATTCGAATCAACCCGCGAACAGCATGTCAAACACAAAACCGCCAAACCAGCTGAGCCACGGAGCTACGTCAGCAGCTCAGAAACTTCACATCGAATCCAGCCATGGTCCTGATTTTTCACAGATCGGTCACTTCCAAATTATCAAATCCATCAAACCACCTAGTATCTGTCACGTTGAACCTCATCTAATTGATCGCAGCTGTCGCATTCCCATAGACTTTCCAGTCGGCCCCTTTCGAAAAGAAGCACTAGACTCGAGTTTCGCTCTCATTAGAGCTCGTCAGTAGTGCATATCCTTGCCACTGGCCGGGACTAGAACTCCGGCCACGCTTTCATGAGGCAACCGTGTTGACCACTGTGCATTATTGAGACCTCACAAATTAGACATGACCAGAACATATGTTTTTACTGCTGAGTATTCAGGTTTTCTCGATCGTCTCGAGAGGAGACACAGTTACTGTCTGTTAACTCCAATCGATAACCCCGCGGTTAGGACTTCCGGAAACAGGTCGATCATTACTCACAAGCGAAAGCGGTCGGGCGTTCACATATGACATTTCGGTCGTGCATAATGTGAGGTCAATAACGCAGTGATCAACGTGGTTGCTTCATGAAAGCGTGACCGAGTTCTGTTCGGAGTGGCAAGGATATATATACTGACGAGTTCTCTAAGAGAGCGAAACCCGTCTAGTGCTTCTGTCAGATCGGCCGACTGGAAAGTTATGGAGTGCGATTAGTTGCGATCAATTGGGCGGTGATGTTGAACTTGAAATAATCAGTCCCGTAACTCATCAGCAATACACACTGGTAGTAAATACGTAATTCGTGTTAATTTAAATATATTTTGAGTATGTCACTTCTGTTGTTCAAGCGACAAGTTGTTTTTAATCTCCAAACTAATTACATGTTTTTGCGTGTAATAGAATCTATTCTATTTTTAAGTCCTGAATAGTTGGAAAGGAATCCAATGTTATTCACTAAACTCGCTGAAACAACAATAGTTATCATGCCTGATTTCATAAATTGCTAGAGAAGTGTCAACATAACTTTTTTTAGAAACAGTGGTTCGGTTACTACTGTATATTTATCATTGTCAAGCAAAGATTATGCTTTAGTCTATATAGAATTGAAGAACCACCGAACTAGTTGCAGTGCAGCAGACGAAAGCCAAAGAAGTTCAATAATGCGAACTTCCGGCACATTGAGAAAAGATCCAGACGTCGTATGAGCTACTTCACACGTTATTTCCAAATTTGAAAGCAGGCATGGATACAGGTATGTCTCCCGAACGCGAGAAGACTTGTGTCATCTATCTTGGAATAGATTCCAAAGTGACTACCGAACAAGAAAACCCGGCAATGTTCAAACCACCATCAACGGTGTACCTGAAAAAAGCTGAACATATCCAAGTCCAGAGTGTATTTCATCTAACCAATAAAGGTCTTCTTATATTTGTCGAAGCCTTTGTATTACTAATAAATGAGCCTTTTTTCCAAGTACAAAATTGTATCACAGTTAATGTGGTGATCAGTAATCACGACTATGTTCTTTTGAATTTTCACCAATATCTTGTAGTAACCGCCACATATTACGTTTTTTTGTGGCACTCTGTTCATTGCAGTCTAAATGTTTTCCCTAGATTCCCCATTAATTTTAACCAACTTCAACGTCTGCTTCTTGCAAGGTGTTTGTTGTCCATTAGGAAGATTTTCATCCGATTACGTCTAAACCTAAATGTTTCACTCCAAAGCAGTATAATCGAGTCCTGACTGGGTTACGCATACTTACCAACCATAATGTATGTAATGTAACCAACAAGGGTGGTTGACAGATTTATACATCACTAGCATACTGTATCTATGAGTACTATGTATCGAACCTGCCGTTGGTCCTGACAACACCACTGGTTTACTTCAAACTCATCCGGGGTTACAAAGTTTCAGAGATACATGAGTTCCACAAATAATTATGAATTCGGTTAGTGATGTACGACAGTTTGACAGATCGTTACTACCTTTTTAACTGTTTTGGATTAATCGTTTACACAAATCGATTAGGGCATTTTCGTGTTTCTTTGCTGATTTTTATCCCTCCCAAAACTGAGGGTTCCATACGCAGAATAACAGCGCATGCAAAACAACACAAATATTAAACCTGGAGGTCACTGCTTGGCGGCTTTGCTGCCTCAACTGCTTCCACTCAGGGTTCAACAAGTTAACATTGTTCACACTACACACGATCCTGATAATATGTATACGCTGGTGCTATAAACGCTGCGGTTTTCTCTAAGTCCTGGGAAGACAAACA
This sequence comes from Paragonimus kellicotti, assembly GCA_014220965.1. NCBI lineage: Eukaryota > Metazoa > Platyhelminthes > Trematoda > Plagiorchiida > Troglotrematidae > Paragonimus > Paragonimus kellicotti. The sequence continues at coordinate 1,970 of LOND01000731.1, read as the reverse complement.
AATACACTGTTTTTTTGCGCTTCCGCCTGATATCAACACTAAACCAGTTGGTTCGGGATTGCTGTCATGTAACAGGGGTGCATTTTTTGTATGTAGTCCCAGTTATAGCTTTAAGTGCACCAGTCCAGTGCGTTATCTTCACCGGATCATCTACATCTATTCTGAGTACTATTTTGTTTTTTTTTGAGATACCAGTTCGTCCCGAAAGGTCTTCTTATATTTGTCGAAGCCTTTGTATTACTAATAAATGAGCCTTTTTTCCAAGTACAAAATTGTATCACAGTTAATGTGGTGATCAGTAATCACGAGTATGTTCTTTTGAATTTTCACCAATATCTTCTAGTAACTGTTACATATTCACGTTTGTTCTTTTTGCCTGGCACTCTGTTCATTGCATTCTAAATGTTTTCCCCCAGATTCCCCATTAATTTTAACCAACTTCAACGTCTGCTTCTTGCAAGGTGTTTGTTGTCCATTGGGGAAGATTTTCATCCGATTACGTCTAAACCTAAATGTTTCACTCCAAAGCAGTATACTCGGGTTACGCATACTTACCTACCATAATGTATGTAATGTAACCAGCAAGGGTGTTTGATAAATTTATACATCACTAGCATACTGTATCTATGAGTACTATGTATCGAACCACCGTTGGTCCTGACAACACCGCTGGTTTACTTCAAACTCATCCGGGGTTGCAGAGTTTCAGAGATACCTGAGTTCCACAAATAATTATGACTCCGATTAGTGGTGTACGACAGTTTGACAGATCGTTAATACATTTGCAGCCGTTTTGGATTAATCATTTGCAAAAATCGATTAGGGCACTTTCGTGCTGATTTTTATCCCTCCCAAAACTGAGGGTTCCATACGCAGAATAACAGCGCATGCAAAACAACACAAATATTAAACCTGGAGGTCACTGCTTGGCGGCTTTGCTGCCTCAACTGCTTCCACTCAGGGTTCAACAAGTTAACATTGCCCACACTACACACGATCCTGAAATATGTATACGCTGGTGCTATAAACGCTGCGGTTTTCTCTAAGTCCTGGGAAGACAAACAAATACACTGTTTTTTGCGCTTCCGCCGATATCAACGCTAATCCGGTTGGTTCTGTATCGCTGTCATATAGCAGGAGTGCATTTTTTTTCTATTTACTTTATGTGTAGTAAGTTGGGAAGTCTCAATTATGGCTTCAAGTTTACCAGTCCAGTGCGTTATCTTCACCGGATCATCTACATCTATTCTGAGTACTATTTTGTTTTTTTTTGACACACCAGTTCGTCCCGAAAATTAGTGCAACTGATCGAGTTTAATTAATAAGCGTTTACGAACATATTTTTGCAAAATTGTCAGTTTAACATACTTGTCTAAACGCGCGCAGACTCATTTTTGCAGAGGCTGAGTTGAGTTTTTGTAGCAAATGTCACACTGGTTTTCCCCCCACTGTATGGCACTTCAAGTAATATGAACGCTGACCGTCATCAAAGGACCCAGCCATATATACAGGTATTTGAAAGAGCCGAAGGCTGACCAGATGAGTGTATAAAGACTTGTGAACATGTACAACCAATCAGCACTGTTAGGTAGACAAGCGTACAAGCAGAGAAACCACTCTTACTAGTGCATCTACATGAACTATTATATCAGACCACAGATTGAGCTGACCCAACAGATTCATTGAATGGTTCTACCTATATCAGAGATAAAGTGAATCTACATTACCTTAGGCCTGTATTCAATAGCACTCACGGATGTGTTCACCTTAAATCTACGACATCTGTTGATACCAAGGGACATTTCTATAGGGAACACAATTATCTTGTCATGGGGACACAATTTTACCGGTAACTCAATAAACTTTTGGTAAACTAAGTTAAGCTTAACGAATAAGTGTTATTTTGTGTAAACTATTATACATCTGATAAGTATCACATGTAAATTCCCGTGTGACCAACTTACTTCTTG
>LOND01000730.1:91797-125186 GCA_014220965.1 Paragonimus kellicotti | reverse complement strand
ACGCTGGCTCCACAGGAGTCTAGCTATCTCTGACAACAACCACCTCTCAACTGCCACTCTCCCCAGCAGACAGAGACTGATGCTGATGTATGTATCCCCAGTTGGTGGTGCATGTAAACTTATGCGGTATTCTTGAGAAACATGTTGTCAGGACTTAGGGAACTCGTTCAATTAAAGGAACCCCAGATCACCAGTATTACGGTGACGTGGTTAGATTCCCAAGTTCCCGATCAGGAAGTCGCCACCTCCGGTTGTTACATCTTTAGCAATAACAGAGTCAGCGCAAGAGAAGAAGTGGCGATCTATATTTCGGGTGATGTTACGGCCTCAGTGATGGAAGACCCTCCTGCTAGTGCTACCTGAATCTCCGGACAAACGTTAGCTTGACCATTGGCACAACGTTTGAACCACCTTTGGTGTCGACAGAATGGTCTCCAGCTCCCATCCACTGAGCAGTTGCTCTCAAAAACAGCTGAGCATCAGTAAGCAGGGAGCTTAGCCTTCCAAACGTTAACTTCGTCAACGGTGTGGCTTCTGGCACGGAGACTGCGGAGTTCTGCAATCTCGCGTTGAGGGGTCGGTCTGACGAAACATATTGTTGGGAAAAGGCACTTTTTCCCAAAAATTCGCCATATTTGCCGAGAAAAATGGATTTTCCATTTTTGGAGAATTTGAACGCCCGCCAGAATTCTCGAACGTCCGAGAAGCTACGCTCACCTCTGATTGGTCCATTGGGTGGCCTAGGCGCAAGGTCACCCGAAACCTATAAATACAGACGTTGTAAATCGGTATTTTGCCTTCTGGCTGGGCAGCAAATAAAGCTCGTTTGAAGGCCGTCTTTTTCCTTACTTGTTGGGGGATCTAAGTTGCGAGAGTTGGGTTCCGATATTTGTGCTCTGGTTTTCGTGCAATTTGCAATATCGTTGCGTTCGTTCGTGATAGAGATACTGCTCGTGGTCTTTGTGTTTGTTCTTGTCTTTCTCTATCAGGGGGTCGTAACACATATGCAGCCATGTAATCACTACAGAGAGGCGCACACCCCATCTCATCTGAACTTACTCCTCATTGCCGAGCCATACATGAGAAGCATTGTTAAGATCAATGCTCATCTGAGCGTTGGCGATCACGCAGTTATCCGTTTCAGGCTGATCTGTGACGTCGAGATTAATCGACACCCTAAACTGATACGTCGAAACTTTCGTTGTGCCGACTTTTAATTGTTTCAACTTGAAGACTTGATTGTGCGTGTTATTTGCCTGCGGACGATGTAAAGTTATCAGAATATCCTACCGAGACTTCGATACAAGACTTGGATGAACTGTACCGTTGTATTGGGAACCACTCGATGCCGATAAGTATAGGCAACAATTAGGGACCGGCATAAAAGAAGCGCCTGGGCGCATATGGGGAGTTGGAAGTCTTGTTTATATCCAACGAATGGTTGAATTCAGGGACTTGAAAATCCAGGTAGGTACAAGTTTCCAGGCCTCAGCCTAGTGCGTAACAGCCGCTCGAAGGGCAAACCGGGCGCTGTACTGGCACAGTCAGACGGTTGGTTCACGAGGGCCAGAGGTTCTGTCTCCTCTGTACAATCCGCGCGTTCTGTCACACTTCTATTTCCGCGCACAAACACGGTGCCCCTACCTTGCAAGAGACCGGCAGGCTCTAGAGGTACAACGTAGACTCACATGGATCTTTGTGAATACCAAAAGAATGAATCACCTTAGCAGGTTGAATAGAATTTATTTTTTTCACTGGAAAGAATGTGCAAAAAAATGACCTGATTAAAGCTTCCAAGCTCATGAAGCGATTTTCGGACGCTGTTAAGCATCTATCGGCTTCTAATGGGAATTCAGCACTTCTAGGACAAAATGAAGATTGTTAAAGGGCAACGTAGAACACATATTTGAGCCCGGTTCCTCCTATTTTAAGTAGTAAACTGTTGGGATAAACTACTTTCCATGTTAATGACCTCCACAATGACCGACTTCAAGTGTTTGTTGGTGGCTTTTCCTTAAATGGTATAGGGTTCTTCTGCTCCGGCAAGGCGTCTGGCTTTTTATCCCTTCTTATTGTTAACATCATTATCTGCTTTCATGTGTCTCTGATTTCCTATCAGTAACTTGAGTGTTTGCTTTGGTTTTATTCTCTTTTCTCTGTCCGCTTTTTCTCGCCCAATTTTTTTATAGTTATTTTTGTTACTTTCCTTTTAGACCCAGGCTAGGTTTAAGAAACCTCATTCAAATTTACCATATTTGACTCGACCGATTAAATATCCTTCCGGTATATTAAGTGTTGAAGAATTTCACTGAGTCGTAGATCAAAGTTTAACAAGCACCTCTTTGATCTCATCAAACCTTTACTTAATGAAGTCTCATAATGGAAACAAAATATTGCAAGCACGGCTTTATGTTTTGTTGCCTCATTCATTCCGGGCCTGGTATTAATCAACACGTTCGCTTCATAAGCAAGAAAGCCCGAAACCGAGGCAACAATTGATTTGTTGTGAACGAATCACATATCTAATGCCACCGTTCACTGTGGGTCAACCGATAAATGTCTAGCTGAATTGTGAAAGGTTGGCTGAAATGTGGGCGGTGTTTGATATGTAGAAACTCCTAATGTTTGTGTTAGATTTTAAAAGATATAGGAAAAATCTCGCCAACTTAATTACTATTCCACTTTCTTTGGTACGGTTTTGCTTCTCATCACATCAAATTACCTTTCAGTGTTTCCGCACAATGACTGATTATAAAAGGTATGAACCTTAGCGATCGGAATCTGTCCCACATCTACATATGCGGTATACCACAGAGCTATCGTGCATGCCATCTGCGAAACTTCTTCTCTCAATATGTAGAGTCCTCAAACTTTTTGTGTTTCCATTTTCGACATCGTCCGGAACTTCAAGTTCCCACTGTTGGCCATTCGGTTGCAAGCCGGGATCTCATATCGTGTCTGCGATGTAGAAATAAAGATAAATCACAATGTTGTGGTTTTTTAGTCATATCCGTTCAAGCTGTGACCGATTTTCTTAAGCGTTATGACCGCACGCATTGGTTAAGCGTGGACGATAATGATAATGAAGCGCCGCTCTCAGAACAGTGCTTGTTGTATCAGATTTCTTTTGATCAGCGTCAGGCTGAGCTTAAAGGTAAGTTACACTTGAGTTTTTGATGAACACTCAATCTCCATTCACTGTACAGAGCTTCTACGTCTGATCGAATTCAAGCCACCCTCGTGGATGCCGCAAGGGAACGTGGGAACATGTACAGCTCACTTTTTCACGTTAATCAAAAATTGCCAGTTGGATTGTTCTATTATTTCGAAGCTTAAGTTAAATTTCTCTGTTGCTGGGAGAAGACGGCTTTACGGGGCTGTTCCCTACGCATACGATACCGATCTTTCCTATGAATTGTGTGCAGACGCCTGTGCCATGCTTCCTGATGCCCGTCGATCTCGTAGTGGTGCAAACATACTAAACTCTGATGAGTATGCAGAATTTCTAGAGTCAAGAAAAATAATTATGGAGGTTAGTTAAAGTAGTTGTTATCAACCAACAGGTTTGTTTGCTGGTAAGATCATTCTCAGATGTTTTACTACAAGCTCCACTTTTAACTGACGTTAATTCTACTAACTTAGCGACATTTCTTGTTTTTTAGGATTGGATAGTTATATTGTCGCATTTGGGTTTCTATTGGTTTATTGTTCCAGCTTGTGCGTTTACAATGATTTTCACGTGCAACCTGGATTTCTGATCGCCTTGGGAACATTCGTAAACCAAGTTTTCATTGTATGCAACTTTTTACAAAGTATATTCGCTGCTATGTGATATACGGGGTTTCATGTAGGTTGCATACCGTCAATCTGTCCAAACCTAGACAATGACGGTCAGACCACAACCGACAGCTATTTGAGTTGTAATCTGGCAGATGAACATCTGGAAACATTTTTTACAGTGTTTTCAAACACTTTCGTGATTGGTTCTCTCCTTATATGGATTCATCACCTAGAAGTGAACCGAACTGGAGTGATTGTCAACGTGTGTATAGATTTCATTTTGCACCCCTTTTGACCAATAACAATTGGCAGCTCAATTTGTTTGGCGTTCTTTTTACTTAATACTGGAAAGCATTTTATCGAAACATCTATTCATTCACGATTGCCCCATGACCACACCTCTCAGCAACATGTCCAGGTTTGACGTTACTTGACACTAATTCTGCATTCTCTTCATACTAATCATTGTAGTCGTAATAATCACCATCACCATTACAGACAGCAAAACATTAGTGGCCCACACGGATGCATCATTGTTATACAAGAAGAAAGAAAAGAACGAGCCCTAACTAGGAAACAGAGGAACAATAAGAAAAGAAACCTAACTACTAAAAACGATTATGTCTGTACTCAAACATTGAATATAGACGTAGCTATTTTTTAGTAGTTAGGTCCACTTCCCCTCCCCTCCTCTTTTTCTTCTTTCTTCCCATATAGTTTTTTTCTTTTCTTTTTTTCTTCGTGGTTGTGTGGCAGTTAAGCATCAGTGTGAACCACTGATGTATTGCTGTCTATGATGATGATGATGATGCAAACAAGTGAATCGTAAATGAAAGTGAGGTATCTTCAACAAAACGGCTTACATAATAACCTTCACTACGGTTACCTCATTCTGTTAAATTCTAATGCGAACGTTTCATCTTCTGCAAACTATGTGAATCACACTTTCAGGTGTATTCTCTCCTCTCCCCCCCCCCACGCATTCCCGCTAGTCTTCACCACCGAACTTTACTACGAGTAACAGCATATCCAATGCAGACGACGACCGGGCAGAGAAAGAGGAGGGGGAAGAGGAGGAACCTGATGAACCGGTTGAAGAGTGGGAACGCTTCGAAGCTTTGCACGACGATCCGTACAAAGTCGAACGGGGTGATAAGTGCAGTTTGAAGTATGAGGATAAAATTGAACTAGTTTGGGAGAAAGGTGGCTCCGGGTTGGTGTTTCACACAGATGAGCGAATATGGCGCAAACTAGATCCTTTGCGAAAAGAGGAGCCTTTTGATGAACCCGCGTCTTTCGATTGGGATGTGGATATGGAACCCTACGAGACACCGACGGACCTTAGTGTGGGTCCTACACCTACGGGCCACTGGGGCTCTGCGCGCGATACCACAGACTTGATCCACATACAACGTGTCAATGAGAACATCGACTTGCCCCCGACTACAGCCTGTGATTCTGATGTGATATATGAACAAGAAACTTTTGGTAAAGTGAGTGACCTCATCCCATGTCTTTTCTTGGGATGCATGAAAATAAGTGCAGACGGATTGTCTGTTAATGTATGGTTACTCTTAGTATTGTTATGATCTCTACAATGTACTCAAAAGTTGCATATTCCCTGGAGTGCACATACTCCAACTGTATACAATTGTTCTTGTCGTGGTATTATACTCTACCATATTATTGTTACTCTACTTTGCTCTTGTCACATAATCATAAGATGTTTTTAGCTTAGCGATCACATCTTTTGCGTACGCGTTCGAACCACAGTTGGGCTCGGCAGCTTCTGATAACTGATCGATATTTCTCTTCGGCGCAAATTATTTCACGTTACTCGCCAAATGACTTGTCCGTGCAGTTGAAATGTTTTCATCTACCGCAGCTTCCTCGTTAATTTCATCTCCTGTCTTCGTGGTTGCCAGTACAAGAGATACCAGCATCTAAGGTATGAGAAACGAACAACCGAACAAGCTTACCATAGCACTACAGTATACTATACTCCAACCTTGAAGACATTTTGCACACATTAAGCTTGTCGTAGAATATTCCTCTTAATCCGAAAACTTACATTCCATCGACGTACTGTTCTCCTCTACAACATTATGGTATTCGGCATCTGCATTTTATCAGTCTTGAAGTAGTCGCCTGCATGCCTTGCTGACTTATAAATTCTACCCAAGTGGGCACCTATCACTTTTTCTTCACACATGCACAAGTGGAAAAACTGAACTTGTGGTCTTTCATTGAAACCATGACATTGAAGATTGGGATGGAACATTGGGAGACGATTTGTTGGTAATTACGGCCGGCATGGAGAATTTTATGCTACGAGACAGCGATGTAACTTTGCATCGAGCCATAATCGTTTATGTCTTCAAAAACGCCGCCAGAGTGCGAATTTTATTTTATCCGCCCTATCTAAGCCTCATTGTACACATGTGGAACTGCGCAGGATATAAAACTGGTCACCTCCGATCGCTACGTAATTGGGCAAGCCTGAATAGTTCTTATAAAGACTTGAAACTAAGTTACAGCTGAAAACATATGTCGAAAAGTTGACGTGATTCTCACGACAAGTAGTGAAAATACGAGATACTGGATATAAATTGTGGCAGTTAAGCATCAGTGTGAACCACCGATGTATTGCTGTCTATGATGATGATATAAATTGTGTGTATGTTCCTTCATGATAAATGTGGTCCTTATTTTTGTGTTGTTTCTCACTTCCATTAGATGTTCAGACCATGAGGACATGAGCAAGTCGTAGCGGTAAATTGAAATTGATTGGGAGCCAGACATTCTTCATGGGCCTTATGTATATTTGTCTTCCACAGTTTTAAAATCTTGGGCACCATACATTGATTGAAAGATAGCGCAGACAGTTTAAGGCATGGTCTACCGGAACACGAAGTTTCACTTTCCGAAGGTCACTAATTCGAGTAATTTCAGTTTCTCTTTACCATACTTACATTTTTGTTACGTGAAGATGATTAGTGCTCGTCAGCACTCGTACTCGATTTTGTCTGCACTACTGTCAGTGGAAGATGGCCTCCAGGAAGATGGCTTAACAGCATTGACTCGTGTAAATTGAAATATGTGCATTCAACGGAATTCTAGTGCCTCTTGGATGACGCTGAGAACATCGCGTTTACCACGTGGACTCGTAAGCCTACCGAGCAAAGCACCGGGATTCGTGTTTCTTTGAGACCAGGTCATTGGTGTGTCGGCTTCTGCGCTGTTCGGGTGACGTACGATCACTGTGCTTACTCGATTGAACCTGCCTTGGATTTTCCGCATTTCTGCACCACTACCACTCAGTACTGTTGTGATGACCAAGCAATATGGCTCAGCTAACCTGGCAGTTGTTCACGAAGTTCAAAAATGGTTGTTTATTCATTCATTTCGTCATTATATAACCCACTTGTTAATATTCTGTACGATTCACTAAGATCTCAACAGAATTACGAGATAAACAACACTTCGATCTATAATCGCGATAAGAGATACCATTGCCATCACCATCGTACATATTGTTTGAAATGTGTTGTCAGAAATGGTGTTGCACGGTTAATCCCATGAAAGATTTATCTGCATCCTAACTGTTTCTAGCTTCCCTAAAAACTCATTGAATCATGTTATGAACCTCTTGTGGGCTGAACTGAACAAAATATAAATCGACACAATCATATGGACTGAACTCCGTTTACTTTCAGAGGTGATTAATTCTATTGAAGTACTTGCTCAGTTCGGGTGTATTTTTGGGAACCTATCTGATCTGAAAGCATATTCAGATTAAAACAGCGGATGGCTGAAGAACCGGCAGAGATCTACGCCGGGTATACAAAAGATGCTGTTCAGCAAACAGCACATACAAACGTTGAAAGCACTAAAATGTAATAAATATTTAAGCATCGCCCCATCGGACAAGGGTTCTGGAGCTGTCGTTTTGGATCGCACGGAGTACATAAACAAGGTGTCTTCTGTATTGGATGATCAACCCAAGGTTCGGCTTGAGCTAAATCGTGACTGCCCGGTTGATATAGAAAAGCAATTAATGGAAGAACTGCGGACTATTTTGAAAGGACGGTTTATCGGTGAGGCTAAGTTTCGATTGTTAAACAGCTCGAAAAGTGTAACACCCAAGCTTTCTCATCTTCCAAAGACATTAATCAAACGTTCCTTCAGGACCAGTATTATCCATGACCAACTTGCCAACTGGTTGGCAAAACCCCTATTAACAGTTCGCGCTTCCTTTGCCAGGTATAAGATTGTCAACTAAGTGGACACCGTGAACACAGGATAAAAATACTTCTATGGATATCAAATCCCTATTTGATTCAGTATCTGTTGGGTTTCAGTGAAGAATATACATTAAATATAAGTTTACTCACTGTCGGACTAGAATGCCTCTTATGCCTGTGCACCTCGAATATTAACTTCCTCTTTCGAGACAATGCCTATGGACAAATAGACAGCGTAGCCATGGGAAGCCCCCTAGGACCAATTCTAACTGATATTTTTGTCGTTAGGCTTGAAAGTGGCACTCAATTTTTTGAATGAATTCGCATGTACGTGAGATACGTCGACGGCATCTTTGTCATTGCAAACAACTGGCAACAAATTTTGACGGCGTTGGACATGATGAACAGTTCACACAGAAATATTCGCATGACCCTCGAGGAGGAACGCGATACTTCACTATTGTTCTTCGATATTCACGTGGTTAGAAGGTGTGATGGAACAGTCGAATGGTTATTGTTTCGTAAGAACACGCGGACAGATTAGTACGTGTCTTCAACAGTCTCGTGCCGATCGGTTATAAACGTTGTGTTGTCCGAACGCTATTCGAACGGACTAAACGTATTTGTTCTGCAGACATGTTGGAAATAAAACTGGCTAGTTTGCAAGATGTGCTCATAGGCCATCTTGTTCAATTTGTTAAGAAATTCTGCCAGCCAACCCGGTGGGGACACATAAATCTAGACGTTTTCGGAAAGATGGTGGCTCCGAAACTTCCGCTTAAATGGGATGGTGTGAGCGTACCAATACAGAGCCGTTTCCAGATAATTATCAAGCGGGTCTTTAATGCCGTTCGATTGACTATTTTACAGAATCGTTCGCATTCCTGTGCTCCCTTGTCAAGCATCGGGTACATCCGTCTCCCAAATCGCATGTCACGTACCCATATCAGCGTGGGTTTGGAGTCATCTACATTTCCAGAGCGGAACACCAGTCCCAGACCAGGATTAATGCTAAGTTTGACTAAACGCCAGTTCATGCAACCAATCAATACTATTTTGCGTTGAACTTCGGGGATTTCGATTATTTCAAAGTGAACGCCATCCACGTTCGATCACAGTCCTTACATTCAGATAAGCCTTTTTGCCGGACCCACTTCGCAAGGAAGCACTAGACTCCGGCTCCTGTGTTCGTGAGACTAGCGTATTAACCACACCATCAGTAACCTCACACTAAGCGTGACCGAGCAGTCATATCTAAACAGTCAACCGTAACCTTGTGTGAGTAGTGTTCAGATTGCCCGATCGTCTCGATAGGAGACATAGTAGCTGTCCTGTTAACTCTGTTCTATAACTGTGCGATCAGGAAGTTCTCAGTTAGGTTGAAGTCACGGACTCCATTGAGCTTCCTTACGAAGTGCGCCGACCGAAAGGCCTATCTGAATGCAGGGTCTGTGATCTAATATGTGGAATGTTCAGTTTGAAACAATCAATACTATACCAATCGCCGCCACCACCACCTGAGCCTAGAAGCAATCCGCCTCTGCAATTGCCCGACTTTTGTTGTCGATGCATTGTCAACGCATTCATCTACACGACCTCCAACCCGCGCATACTTTGATGCGTCGGGACAGTTGCTATCAGAAAGAATAGGTCCATTCTGTACGTTCAAAAGAAACTGTTTGATATCCTCTTGATGTTCTGGCAGTGGTGGAGATTCTGCACCAATAAACGCTTGACATCTCTTTGCAATTTCTTTTGCGGTTTGGTTTTAATTTAATGAATTCAACACTATAGTAAACACATTGTGCAACACAGCGTTCCTGGCTTCACTTTTCAAATTTATCACGGGCAAAGAATATTTCAAGCCCATACGTGGTTCGTTTGTTTTAGTACATAGATTATATGCGTGTGGTTCCAACTCAGTCGATTATATTTCTTGCTTTCATGTATAGGGCTACGGTTTGAGCATAATGAAACGGATGGGTTGGAGACCAGGAACGCGTTTGGGGTCGAAGCGTTCCACTGGACTGCTTTCGCCAATTGAAATCGACGGCAGTCTTCCTCCTCGAGTTCGTACTGGTCTTGGGTTCTACGGTCCGCGTCATTCGGTCCACTCGGCTGTACGTTCGAAACCGTCAAGAACGGTCTATATTCGTTCAGTTTTCGACTCACCTGCCTATGTTGCTTCCCGTTCTGAACTAGGTATTTCACCCAGTCTGCTGCGTCGGGACGACTCGAGCCGCATTATGAAATACCGCAACCCCCTGTTGACGCAAACGGATTCCGAGGCCCCAATGTCAAATGATAATGTCAGTATGGTTCCGAGAAATCGCACCGTGATACTTACTCCTCACGCTAGTTCCTCCAAAGAAGGGATTGAATTTATTTCAGGTGGACTCTTACATCCACCGTACTCGAAAACTTTGGCAGCGGTGTCATATAAATGTTAGTTGCCAGCTCGCATGATCAGTGTACATACGAATGCACAGTTTTCTTGTCTGTGGTCTATCAGATATATTGATTCGCGCATTTTTGCATTAGTCTAATTGTTTTGTGGGTCGCATCATCTGTTTGTATTATTAAACACATACCTACTTCAAGTGGAGAATGATATGTATTTGTTCTTGCAAAGCAAAAATACATAAAACAAATGGAACCTTTACTACACAAGCCTCTTGGCTAGAGTAGATGATGTTACATGTAAACATATGTAAGTTATTGCTTATGTTTCCCACCGAGAGTTTTTTGAGTATGGCGGCAGCTAAGAAACACTGGTTGGTAATTCAGTGAGCCAGACAAGATAGTGGTTGCTTTTTCCGTGTTTGCTCGTATGTCTGGTCGCTGTTGTTGCAATGCAGTGTGGTCAGTTCTGCCTTCGTTCCCTTTGGACTCGGATAAATCGATTTCGACGAGTGTTATCGACCTGCTTTCCGAATTGTATGTCGGCGGAAGTGGACTGGTGATATGTCTGGGTCTGTCCCCACTCTCGGTGCATTGTGGCGTGCGTTGAACACGCCGATCATCAGTGTTGATGGTTTTGTGATTCTTTGCAATTACTTTCACACGTGCATTCCGTTGCATCTGGTGTGCAGTTGTCCGATTTTCCGCACTTGCGACTCGGTTTTGGGTACCGCTGTGGCCGGGCATAGGGTTGTTCTGGGTTCTGTAGGTTAAACGCATCTGGGCATCCTACATGTTGAAGGGTAAATAATGCTGCTGCTTTTGATCATATAAATTATTGTGTTCTTGAAACTACACCAACTTGCTTATATCTTTGACAAGCATTGTGCGTGCTTGTTGCTTCAATGGGCTATTTACTGTATGAGTCTCGGTAGTTGTGTATCAGAGCTGGAGATAGGTTAGTGGGAACAAATATATGTTTGAGTCTCGGTTATATCGAATGCGCCTATATTGACTAATTTTAAACAGCTTCGTAGTGTATGCATCCCCCTACACAACCACGTTGTTGCATAACATCAAACACCTCGCGGTGCAAAGGCTGAATACCTATCACTTGAATACTTCAGTAGTATAATTCGCTTTCTTCAGGCGTTTGTGACTGTGGTTAACCCAGTTGAGCAAATGTACCTCCTTATATGGACTAACCAGTGTCAATGTAATTTTAACGCATTCTCTAATAATAGTAACAACACACTGTTAGCAAAAAATGCATCCTCCACTACATGTCCAACGTTTGGTATTGGCATTGCTCACCCCTTTCTTGTAGACAGTCATTTTCGACACATCTTTGTATGCAACCTTTTCAACATTAACATCAGTATTTCCAACTTTGAACCGTACTGATGGATATTGTGCCTTGAACGGCCGTCGGTCCTGACAGTGGTCCACGAAGTGGCTCTGTTAACTTTTTCAGACCGAGTCAATTGTTCTGTCACTCAGGAGTGTGAAAATGACTACGGTGGCATTGACATTAATTTTTTTCGGAATTCGGTTTTAACGGATCTCACAGTCGGCTAAAGCTCTCTAACTAAATGCCTGTTTACGCACGGGCCTACTCACTATTAATACACAATGAAAGAAGAATTTTACCATGTATTTCAAACACACCTCACGTGATAATTTGCTGTTCCACTCCGTGTCGAACATTTGTGTGAAGGCTAACATACTTTTGGCCGAATACTGAACGACAAGTGTCTAAAACTACATCTTTGTGGGCAAAACATGATAGGGTTGGATGCCTATGGGTAAATGGGTGAGTACCGCCCGTACTAACTACCGTTTCAGTAGGAGGTGCACTTTTTGACAAACGATATTGTCTGAACAGCTGTAAAAATTTATCCACTTACCGGACTATTTGTTCGATTCTCAAAGCGTGGACTGCCAGATTTACCGGAGGCGGAACTTGTTGCTAGCCGTGAAATAGTTGAAGAGTGTCCGCTATGATGATTGCCACTGTGGTGTAGGTCTGTTGTGGAGGAGGTGGTGCTTCTGAATGAGGTACTTGTGCCGTCTGTCTCCTCGTTACTCGTGTACTGCAGGTCATCAAAACTGGTGCTGGTTATCGCAGAGGTTGACATAGACAGTTCAGTTGAAGACTCCATGCTCACAGATCTTGTGCCTAACTTCTGGATAAACGCCGACTTGTTTATCGTTTCGCTGGGACCGAACTCGACTTCCGAGGTGTTTATGTATTCGTGTACATCACCAAACGCATGGGTCGTCTTGTTACTTGCAGTTTGTTCATGCGCTATCTGTTGTTTCGTCTCATACTGCCCAATGGTTTTTCCCAGAGCTTGTCGACACAAATTCAGTTCGACGACCTTTTCGTAGACATCCAAGTAAACGGAAGGGGACGCCTGCAGTACTATCACTTCGACGTTGTTAGCCACGGGGTAAGTTCGTTGCTGTTCGTACCATATAGGCCAGTCATTTACCGGATGCATCTTTGTGAATTTGACCCAATCAAAATCGGTGACGTCATGTGTGGTCCTGGAATTCGAGCGTGTCAACGAGGTACCACTTCTAGTTAAAGGCTTACGGATACAGTTTGAAAAACTTTGCTCAAACTTATCCACTACTCCAGGACAACTTTGAATTGTATCTGACATGCCCCTGTGTATACCCACTGGTGGGTTTCGTCTCTGTCCCACTTTTTTAATTGCAAAGGGGTCTTGACCGGTGTAGACCAGACGACTGATTGAATCACGCTGAAAGATATCAGCTGTTTCTGAAAGTAGATTGACCATTTTTAGGTCTGCTTCCTCATGGACTGAATTTGGTCGTATATGGGTTGACGGTTGGCCCATCATTTGAAATTTAGGCACAGGTGACATTGGCACTGATTCCTCTAGCACTACATTTTTTGCGCTCACTTTATACCTCTTTATGTTTGTTCGTGATGTGCGCTCGTCTTCTTTGTTTTGTTTCTTGGACTTAGCTTGTGTTGCATTACGTTTAACGATACGCCTGGTTCTGAAAACCGTTCTCAGCAGTTTTCCTATGTACCTTAGCGTACCGGTGGTGTGTCTTTGATGTTGTTCCCTCTCAAGTTTTGTATGTTTATCATGGTTGCGCCAATCATGTTGGATAAAATGCTCACATTCATAGGCATGAACAGTGAACCGGTTTCGCTCGAATATCCGCGATTCTGTGTAAGCTTTTACTGGCACTGTTTGAGAGAGATACCACGTATTTTTAATTACAATGGCTCGTAACATTTTATTGTTCATCTTGTGTACCTGCGAACCTTGTCCATGGATTTTTGTTGTCCAGCACGTTACTCGATTTAGTTGTACTGTTTCCCCGTGATGTAGGATTTCCCGAAACGTGACTGTTCTATGTGCTCTGGCACCAAGCACTCCTCTATCTGTCCATCTTTCCTCGTCAACCTGAATATTCATATGTATATATATGGTATTTGCTGGATCGATGCTCCCAATTCGAATGACCCGTTTACCGAAGTGATAATTTATCAGTGGTGGTTGATATACAACGCTGTTCAGCGTGGTACGTAAGTAGTGGGTAGGACCAATTCGTTGATCGCCAATACGATTAGGGCTGTATGAGACGATACCAACTTCCATTGCTTGTCTCAGCTGTCGCGTGTGGTCGCATGACAAATAGGCATTCTGTTCTACACATGACAAACCTTGGGTACATTGATTAGACTCGGAAGTGGCTTCTTCTGAAGCGCTCAAACTAGCAACTGTCCACTGGGAAATAATCAGGCTGGGTGTTGTGGCGTCGTGATACGGCTGCAAAATGATGTCCGGAGTGACCCGTTCGCGCATTTGTGTGCAATCATCGCAATCGTATCTGTTGGCTTTTGTCCATTGTAAATCAGTTGGTTTCCAAGTGATCATAGGGATGTGGGCTAGTCTGGCACGGATTTGTTCTGGCCTTGTTTCTTGAGACTGACGTACAAACGTATAATCGCCTTGTGCTAAGGAACTTGACGGATGGATGACTGTGTTACTGTTACTGGATGTGTAGGGATCGAAATGGCATCGGCTTGGCTTTCTGATCGCCTTAAGTCCTTGCGCGCAGTCGACCAGTACAACTGCAGTACGTTTCGACGGGGTTGCCACTCGCAATAATCATGGGAACGTGTAAACAGAAAAGGCAGTACAGAGAAGAAAGAGGGAAAGCGGAGTTGTCGTTGGATAGTTGCTGAAACTAGACAGCGGTACTGCATGGGTTTTATTTCCTGGAAGGCTGTGAAGTGGACAGATTTTTGTGCCTCTGAACAATGTTCTGAATTTCGTGTCTTATATTGAGCACACACTTAGGTTACAAAACCGCATGTTGTTATTTTCCTAGGTTGATTTAGCTTTTCAGTAAACACGACTTATGGTGGAGAACTAACAACTCGAACAGTAGATTCACCAAGTCCAGTATTTGGGCAGACGGTTGAACTGGACACTGAATTGTATTGGTTGCCTAGAAATTCGAGTCATTTACGTGCTATCTGATCAGTACACATGGTTAGTGCCATCTATTAACCCTTGACTTACGCTGAATTCTTTTGGGTCTCATAAACTCTTGTTTGGAACGCCCGTATTTTAATTTTTTGGCTAGTGGTACCGGCTTGATTTGTGTGCAAACTCATGCTTCAATTACTGCGTACAGTTGCTGTTATGTGCCACCCAGCATTTCAAAACAGTAGAATCTTGCAGCTGGAACGTCCAACGTCGCATGACCTCGGTAAGTGGACGTTAGCTGTCCTGTGATCTAATTGGATTACGGTTTAAACAAGTCACGTGTGGGTTGCAGTTGCACTCCACTCCGACTAGTTCGTGATAGCCTAACGATTGCACTGAAGGGCGTAAGAGGCAAATGTTCGTTAACGATCAATTCGATATGAAATCCATTTTGAAGACCATACCGGTCTTGATGCACACATCCAGTTCGCCCCGCTTATTTGGAATCCGAATTGCTACCCTCTTCTGCAGTGTGCTCGATTTTTCTAACTACGTGGAAGTATTCTCTGGCCTTGCGTATCTTTCCATGAATCGGGTGGTCTTTTTTTGAGAAGGAAACATGTTCGTAATTATGTTTACTACTTTGAATCCATATTGTCACTGAGGGTTCGTGAACGTTTCTGAAACTGAGCTTATTTTCATCGATAGCAGCACACCAGTAGTACCTACTGTCAGAATTTGGAGAACTTCTCCGGTTTGTCCGACGATGCAGTTTATTAAATATCCGTAGATTCAACAGAGAGTACACCCGCACGTGTATTTTTATGGCATGACGTTTTCATTGTATTGCAATTTAATCTTGTACGCACCTGTGTTCAGTAAGTTTGACAACATGACAAATCTTGGGTAGGGATTCTATGATGGTCGTCTGAAGCGTGAGTACTCCGATTAACTGTCTGTTACACACAGGGTGATATGGCTTGATTTCAAATTCAACTGTATTCAGAAAAAGTTAGTAGCTATGGGTGAATATTCTAATTTTGGTACAGGTGTTTGCAAGTTTTGAAAGAACCAGACGAAAGCGGTTTCTCTTACATAGGTTACAGCATACTACACACGCCTACAGTGACCACGCGAAATATCCGATGGTTTTGCTGGGTTCATTCATATTGCTTCTTTTTTCTACCCGAAATTCCTGCGAGGCAAACTGCCCAGCAGAGATAAATATAATACTGAACTGAGTGAGAACAATAGTTTTGCATTAAATTAGAGATAGGAACGTACAGACACACACGCATTGCATATACACATCGACAGAGAAGAAAGACTATAGAAACGATGTCATGACTGAATTTAGAGTGACTGAGTGTAACAGAATATATAGTACGCAATCTGAGAATCTAGCCCATCCTTACCACAGCATCGGGGGTATCCCTTTCTGGACCCTTACATATTAGACCGAAGCGTGTTCGTTTTCTGGCATCTCCTCGGGGGCTGGATAGCTTGAAACTTTTCCAACTCGGGCCTAGGTTTACATACTCCTGACTGGTTTCATTTGAGTGTTCGCGTGGCATGCACAAGTTGAATTTTACCTGTCTATCCACAAAACCCAAATCGGATGCAGACTGTCTAGATCCGAATTCCAACTCACTGGCTACGGAATTCAGTGTGGTTTTCTCTATGCCTTTTCTGGTTTTGTTTTTTACAGATTGTGTAATGAGCATCTGTTGACGTAAATTCTCACATTCCGAGATTGTAAATTCTCCAGACCGGAAATTTGGTTTTTTTCGTTGAAACAGGCCTTTGACGTGTGGTTCAGCTGTGACGGGTCCTTGTAGGATTGTTTTTTTGAACATTGGTTTTGTCGTAGTCCTAGTCGTTGTTACCGCTAAACCTGGTTCCTTGTTTGCAGCAGTGGATTTTCCTGGTTTCTCTTTCTGCTTCAAGTTTGTGCTTGAGCTTATTGCACTGCGTTTCCATACCAGACTAGGCGAAATTATCCGTCTGGATTTCACAGACTTAGCTTCCAGCTGTTCTGTTCCCACTGTCGTTTGTTCATCAGCGATATGCTCTCCGCTGGCAACTAACACAGATTTCAACGTTGTTTCATCGCACTGAGATTTGCGAGACACCCTAGTCTGTAGACTATTAGAATCCTTCCAGTGCATCTCCAGTGCCAAGCAACTTTGGTCATCCTCGCCCAAGCATTGCGTGTACACTATTCCTGGTGTAGTGATCGAACAGGAGGATTGTTCAATTGTTGCGGATGTTTTTGTCAGGCTCATTTGTTCGTCTGGTCTCATCTCCTCTAGTGGGTAGCAAAATGGATAAGAAATACCGTGATTTCTGGAAAATCGATCACTGGACACATCACCTATCATTTCATTTACGTTAAACGGTCTATCATTGACTGCACTGCTTGCACGCATCTCGTGAGAAGCCAGCCCTGTGTGAATTGGATTTGCTACTAGTTTCGGAACCAAACGGCTTTCTTCTGTCTGATAACGAATTGCCGGTTTTTCGTAATCGAGTGAGTTTCGGGCCTTTTCCCAGCCTGCTCGTTGCGGCGACTTTGGTGGCCGGTACGCTGTGGGGGTAGGTGTGAGTTGGTCACACATGGTCTGTTGACTTTTTGGTGAAGACGTAAACCCGATGTAGTACATACCACTGTCCGATCTCTCTGGGCGCGCCACATTTTCTGAGCCCAACTCATCATCGGACATGACTTCCACAATCACAGTGTCAAGAGGTATGTTAGGAGCTTTACAACTGGACGTTTGACGATTTGGTTTCTGTTCCTGAAAACTCCAACTGAATGAGGTGTCAATCGATTCCACTTCACTGACCGGGATCGAAAGTGATGATAAGCTTGTGATCAGACATTCAGCGACTCCGTTGAAGCGATCTCGTTCGTCCAAGTTTGTATAGGGACGCATGTCTACGCTTCGCATATAGTTGATCGGTACCCAAGAGCTAACTTTTCTTTGTTCCAGGGTATCACATTTCACTTCTGTCGAATCGCTTTGGACGACCTGTACCTGATGCTCATCAGCGGCAGTGTGTTGACCAGACTCCAGCTGTGTGTTTGGTGAAAGGACGGCCTCGCTGTCTGACAACGGATCGATGCGCAGACGCACTATCAAACTTGGCTTCTCCAGTTCGCTGGGCACAGGACATTGATGTAAACTGATTTTCACACGACGACGAAATTTCCTACAGCTTACAGCCACACTTGATACGGGTTCACTAATTTTGGAGCTAATCGCGTTAACGTCCGATTTGCAGGCATTGATTGGTTCATCAGTAGGCAGATTTGCTACCATACTGCCCAGTTGTCCCATTTTTGAATCCTCCATGTCTCCAGCCAGTGTGAGTGGGTACGTATGGTCGGCGTCCACTATGGGTGAGGAGATGTTTGGATTGGCTGCATCCACTGCATTCTCGTCCAATACATTCGTGTGCATAAAGTTTGAGGGAGCATACATGCAATGTGCCGGCTCGTATGGCTCACTGACAGCTATCTGTGTTGACTTCGGCGCTCGGACTGAACATAAGCACTGCAGCGCATAAACCATACATCCTTGCTGTTCAGCCAGTACCGAAGAGAACTCCATCCACGCTGCTGGTGATTTCGGTGACGAGACACGTGATATGGGCCAGAACAGAAGATGTGAGGTCTGTTGTGTGCCAGAAAACTCCACAGCTTTGACACGATCCAAGAGACCAACCACCGTACGGTCGTCTTTCAATGGTTGTTCAATATTGTAGTCTGGGTTACCTGCTAGGTGTTTCACACAGATGGAGCACTGCCCACCTAAAGGGTCTTTTTGGTGTGCACGATAACTTGGCTCGTTCACATCATTCAGGATCACATGGCTAGAACAGGTTGCCGGTACTTGTTGAATTTCCATGTGTGACTTTCCAGAGTCCGATCCTTCCCCACTCAGAGTTGGTTCAGACGTGCTTGTTCGTCTGAACAGGCTAATACGGTTTCGTTCCGTTTTGACTGCATGTCTTCCGTTACACGGAAAGTGTGTTCTACCGGAAGACGGGAAGCATTGTGGCATATTCTGACTCATGTTTGTGTCATAAGAGTGATGGCCAATAACTGCGGATGAATTGCTCTCATCCTCGGAACCGAACAGAATAGTGGTTGACGACGTGTATCCATCTACTTCCGTTCGATCATTCAACGAATATGTCGCATTTGAGAGCTGCATAGACATAACATTCGACTGGTGTGATTCTATACGCCTGAAGGGTTGTCTAATTGCGTTAGTTCGGACAGGCCGATTCCGGCTGGAAAATTTCTTCCGTCTAGTCACAAAATTGGGCTCGTAGGGTTCATCAGTGCCAGGAGAACAGCTAAACTTCAGGACGACCTCACTGCTGGATGTCTGGTCATCATTCACTTGAGCCTCGGCTGCATTGTTGTTGGCCTGATAGACTATTAATTCCGGCTGTGGTAAATGTTGGGTATGATGTCCTTCCATGATCTGCACGATGCAATTATCCGCTCGTTTACCGGAGTTTTGGTCTGTTATAATACACTCAATCGTCTGTATAATTTCTTGTGCGCTATAGTGCAGCAGAAACCAAACCCAAGTTGTTTGCATTGATTCAGACACGCGTGCAAAAAGCCTTTCTAAATCCTTTTCATATATTTGGCTTTGCGACATGTTTCTCAGTATATCGTTTCTTGTTTGATGCTATCGGTTGGGTCTTTTTGCTAAGATGACACTAATTTAATTCCAGGCGGGCTTGGGCGAGTTTTCCAAGCGGTTGCCCAGTTAAATTGATTGTCACACCACTCCGGTTTTAAACAGCCGCATTACATGATGGAGTAAGAAAATGTTTAGCACATGCCTCCATACTGGTGTTGCTGATAGTACACATGTATTCTCGTTAGGTGGCACACTAAATTCAAATAACCGAATCTGATCTATATTTTACCAGGCTGCCTAACACGTAATCGATACTATGACCTTGAAGAATAGGCCCAGGCGGCAGCCATGATTTACGGAGGTTTTATTTACTTTTCTGCTAGGCTGAGTAACAGTGGATTTATTTTCTGAGAATTCCTTCTCATACTAGAAGCATTGCGCATGGCTGCCTGGCCAAATATAAGAACAGTGAGACTAAATACATCCAAGCTGGACGGCCTAGTCTCCACCGAGAACAAATGCTCTTCGCAGATGCATTTTAACGTTCGTTCCAGTCAGTCTTCTGTTCAACCACAAATCAAAACAGCTGATGAAGAAGTTCAAGAACAGTTAGAAGATTGTGCCGAGATGTCACTGCTGGCTCGCACAGAATTTTCTCTCTCACCACTTTCAACCAATCAGGAAGCGAGTGAAAATCGGAATACACCATCTAACTTGGCATTATCTCTTGTTAGCAGTGAAACACCCAAAACACAACCTGCTAGTAATTCCCAAAGTGAAGCCACACTCCCAGCAGTCGCCAGTTGTGTGATGTTCTCAAGAGAAAACGAAATTAAAAGACCCCAAGCCCCAACCAACAGGGAACACGATGATGACATTTCCATGGCAATAAAGGTAGTTGCCACGTTTGAACACCATCATGGATTAAAACCACCAGAACACAACGACCCCCTCTTTGCGGAAGAAAGAATGAAACTGATGGAATTGACATACCTGCCAGAAGTCATCATGTTTTCTTCTTCTGATGAAAATTCTTACCAAGATCGTTTAGCATCTCCTAACTTAGATTCGCTGTTTGTGCAGCAATCTCCGGATGGCTCCACGAAATTCCAGTGGTCCGATTTGGAAACATTGCTCACTTGGCCATACAGTAAAGCTCGGATTAGTGATACCACCATGGATGCAGTGAGAAATCTGCGTTTAAGCGACGTTACAATCCCCCCATGGAGAGATTGTGCAGGCGCAGTTCAACCGAAAGATGATCAGCGTATTTTGTACCCAATTCAAATGTATCTCGTCAATAATCCGAAAAGAATTGAAGATGACACTTCCCGTGAGCTATTTCAAAAAACAAACGAGCGATCGGCTTTTGAGTCAAATTTTCTTGGTAACTTATCAAGTGAACATGTTGGATGCACACGGATGAGATGTAACGAAAAGCATGTAAACGATGAACAACTACTTGCTTCGGATACCGCTAACCCTACGGCCGATGATCTTATTGCCAATACCGGTTCGATTTCAATCTTTAAGTCTATTTCCCGAGAGAGCACAAAAACACCCCGTTCATCGACACTGCAATCATCAACACATTTATCAACTCAGCAGAGTGTGGTTGAAGCGGTTGATAGACAGAAAGTGCTTACTGGACCACAGGATAAGAGTAATCTGGATCGTAATGCCTATATGCTATCCCCATTCAGCTATTCCACTCAGCATACCTTTCAACAAAACAAATGCGGAGGATCACTCCCGACAGCGTCAAATGGTCTATCCGAAACATCCGTTGTAAAGCCCAGGCTAAGAAAAATAACTGACGACGATCTCATGCAGATTTCTGAATGTGCAGTTGATCTCAGACGGAAAATCACTGCTCCTATAAATCCTAACAGTCTCTGGCAACGCACTAAATGTTTCGGAAACAAAAAAGGGGTCCTGGATGAATACAGTGATTCGATCACAGTTCAGAACTATGTCCAGCATAAGCGTCTGACATCTGTAAATGTGCATCCACCTCTCTGTCCTCCAAAAACTCTCCAAGTTAAACCATCGTTGAAGTGTATGAACAAGGATAGCTCACGATTTAACAGTGCCAATTCGATAGCCGAGTTCATTGCAATGAAACATCCTCATCAGGAACTGATGGAACCTCAGAATGAATCAAATGTAAGTGATCATAAACGTCGGCCAAATTGTGTTGGACGTCGAGCTGATTCACTAGCGAAGCCATCAACCGCGATCCAAAAGCCTACAATACTCAGTTATCACGAATTATCGTTACCCAAACGTATTTTGGCTAACTTAAAACTGAACAGTTGTGTGGGTAATGGTAAGGACGCGGACAATCACCTGAATGATTCAATCCCTGGAGATGGTTCCATCAGAACGCTGGATAACATCGTAGAGAACCGCGCTTCGAAGCGCATACAAACCGACTTGGGGTACGTTGATAATTTAACGCAAACCAGTGGCAAGTTTCCGAGTGAGACATCAGAGTTAGCTGTTAACAGATCCTCTTCGTTGGATCGAACACCACATTTTCCCAGTAGACCTACTCCAGATCACACAGGGAGGGGAGAATCGTTACAGCAAAACGATATGTTAAGTCATCGCAACCAAAGTCGCAAGTCTGTTCGTCAACTCCCTGTTGCTTCCGAATCAATTTTGAACAGAGAGCTAGTGAGTGAGGAACGAAACAGGATTCCAGCAATTCGAATGTCCAGAATAGTTAAGGATTGTGTGCCTATCAGTGCCAGGTTATCAAGTGCGCGCAAACCAATGGTTGTAAGTTGTTGGAGAAGAGATGTGAAAGGTCGTCATTCGTGTCCTCTTGAACGATCAGACAATCTACTATCTGCCAATGAGCCCAATTTACTACCGTCAGCGGGCACGAGCACAAACTGGGATGTCGAAGTGACGCTAAGTGAGAATTCTGGCACTCGTGCGAAGATGCTTTCCAAACAACCGACAGATGTACTGGTCGCTTCCCCAAATGATGCGACAGACATAAAAGAATTTATCAACATGTTAGAAGAAAATCAAACTACTAGGTTTATCTCTGGAGCTGTACAGGCTGCGACACAAACGTCAGGCAGCATCGGACCTGTTTGTCGGTGTGCGGATAATGCACGTAAGTTAATAACAGTCCTGGAACAACCGGTGAATTTGAAAGTCAGTGCGGTTGTACTGATGGAACCCATCAAACCAATGGCTAATTTCAAACATCATAGCTTTGAGGAGATACAAGAACAGTACGCCGAGGCAAGTACACCGGTACTGGGAACTTCTAAAATGCAACCCACTGCGCAGCTGAACGAGTTACGAGGCAATTTGCCGACGGGTCAAAATAGCAAACGACCTAATGTGGATTCGGGTGATAGCATTTTGACTACTGATTTGAAAATTTCACCTCCAGTTCCGGGCATTTCCAACGACATTGCAGAGACATTCATGGCTGAGATGAAGCCCAGTGATGTAAGTGAAACAACCAAAGGTGATTATGATAGTCACTCAACTTTCCTTCAACCGAGCTATGATCCTGTTTGCATTATGTCAGATGGGCAGAGTCATCGCGATCAATTCACGCAGGTAGCGCCAAATTCATTAGTGGTTAATCGTGTCTCCCTCGAAACCATACCTGTTCCACAACGTTATCGCAATTCGCATTACCCGACAGATCAGGGAAGTCAGGATCAACATCAGTGTGATTTCGCTAGAGGAAGTTTTGTGCGTTGCACCACGGACCCGACCTTGACCAGTGATAATTCCTTTATTGCTACTATGGACAGATATGCAGATGCAAATGGAAAATCGAACCGTATGCACGATAATGTCGTTAAAAATGATCAAAATGCAAAGAATATGTCGACAGAAAAGATTTTTAAAGCTTACGCACAATTAAGTGTCTGTGTCCTTCCCGAACAAGATGAGGCCTTCTCGTATGATTCGCGGGCCCCTACGAGGTCCGAGTCGCGTTTGTCTTATACGAGTGAGTCAAATGTTCGACTGCATCGACAACGTGCTAAAAGGTTTGATGTACCAGAAGTTCCTGTTTTGTCCAAATCAACTTTATTAGTGAGGAAGTTGGTACAAAGAAGCCCAGCGATAATAACAAGCAATCCGGATTACCGCCAATCGATCGTAAATCTGTTAAGAACGATAAGATTTTAACCAGAGAAGTGGCTACCAATATACCTGTCAAGTCAACCCCAGTGGTCAATAAGAGAGTTGGTACGGATTTCATATCCCAAGATATAGTTCCGTCACTAGCCAGGCAGCCGTTACCAGTGGAACTGCCAGAAAAGTTTGATCACCAAAACCAAACCGGTGTTTTTTCCGAAAAATATCCCACAGCCAAAGGAAAAGTTGATGCTGCAGTTCAATCGAGTAAGGAAAGTAATCTTACTATAAATAGCAATCCGAAATCTACATCAATACCGTCTCATCCAACTATCAGCTTTGATGAAAAGACTGATATTCACAGACCCGGTTGTGGGTTAACGCAATGTCTGTACAAAATCGTTAACCCCATCCAGTCGTTGATGGCGAAATCGACTCTGGACCCGTCATTCGGTAAGGACATCGGGGAGCCATCCTACTCAATCGCGTCAATTCATAAAGTCACCAAAGAAAAGAGCTCGCTATTAGAAGTGGTTGACTTAGCACAACAATCTCCTGAAACCGATGATCAAGACGTGGCACTGGCCTTACAAAAGAACCTAGATACACCGATACTACAGACCGGATCCAGTACTGAATCGAGGCGGTTAAACTTGTCTTCGAAACAGGAAAATCCGGCAGACCTTACAGAGAGAACAATTAGCGAACCGAGGGTGGATGAGACCGAAGAAGACAGGTCAAAACCGTCCTGGTTAGTGGTACAAGATACAAATCTTCCAAAGGTGGATTTACAACCAATTTTGGACACATGTACGCCGTTCACTGTTAAACCATACGAATTATGTAACGTGAAAGTGGAAGCCAAGCCGAAGTCTTCGGAATGTCTCTGTTTAAAAGAGCTTATTATGGAGTCCGAGGTCTTAAAGACTCCGACTAGTCACCAGCCTCTATTCGGAAGGCCACACACCACAACTGAGCACTCACAAACGTCAGGCCATTTCGCTGGGTTGAATCAACCGGCGCGTGTTGTCTCCAACAAGCCGGATAGTTCCCCTAAATACAAGCCGCAGTTTTGTTACGGGGTTTTTGTCAATTCGATATCTGAGCCTATTCTTACGCTGTCCATTGACCTGATACCGGTCGTAACTGAATGCAAGCTTGACCATCCTATATTCGTTAAACCGACATCCACATCTCCGGTGGAAGTAAAGACCACAATAGCAGCATATTCTCAATGCTCTCCAGAATATGTTCACCGGAACGTTTCTGGCTGCTCCATATCACTGTCCAATATTGATGATAGTTTGGCCGTGAAAGTAACTAAGCAGTGTATGCTAATCGAACCAACAGAGACTGGAGCGTGTGTTGCACGTGGCCCAACCGTGTCCATATGTTCTCAGACAGATAGTACTTTAAAGACACCTTCGGGAGAAGAAGATCTAAAAGAGTTGACAATCATTCCAGTTTCTACAGCCAATTTGGCCTGGGTCCATCAGACTGAATTAAAAATGCTGTCAGAGAAGGAAGACGGAGAAGGTTTTGTTGTAGCGAATAAAGTGCCAGTGTACGTTGCTGTTCCCATGTCCTTGCGGACAAATCCATCGCTTACCGCAGTGGTAGATGACCTACAATTGTCGCAGGCACAAACAGCGAAATTAAAAGTTATGGAATCACCCCGCACTGATTCTGCCCATGGCTGCGAACCACTGTTTGTTATCTTGGAACCTCACATCAGCTCATCTGCTAAACATGACACAACAGAAACTTCTGCACCCACCATGGGTACCTTGCCAGTTCCGAGTAATTGGAGACCAAGCTCTCAACCGAGCTCCATAAGTAAACCATTTTGTGAATCCGGTTGTACCCATGAAACAATGTATGTACCAAGTATCTCCCCCGATACACTACGCACTGCAGATCCATTCTTTCCGCCTAAGCACTATGATGATAGAGCTCGTTGGAGTCAACCGATCAATGGGCAAGATAATACTCAAGCTACTAGCATAAAAATGGACAAAATTGAAGAACCTCAGACAGCCCGTGGTTGTAGTCACATACCGTCTACTTGCAAATGCTCCATAAATAAAAACATTCCCAACAGTACAGAACTGTTGAGAACGACCTTAATTTTGGAGTTAGGAGATCCAAATGGCACTTTTAAAAGCATACGCTTGCCCACTCCAGAAGAGAACCTACGTTCTGTGACACCTTCGCCAACTAGTCTACATTCAACGGATATGAAATTTGGAAAACTGAACGTACGCACTTCGATCGAGTACGAAGCCGTTCCGATAGACTACCGATCTCCGCAAATTGCACCTTCGAATGAGTCACATTGCTGTCGGTGTGGTAATTACCCTTTGCAAAAGCACGATTTGCGTTTTGAGCCCAGCTGGGTGGCGACTCATGAACAACTTGAGCCAGATAACTTCCAGGATAAAACAACCCAAGTTCGACCTGGTCTCGATGAGTTAGACAGTATATCTTCCATTCAGCCGCTCTTGCCAAACGATTTCCTGTTACAGCCCAATGTGGACCTGTTCCCACGTCCTACACTGAATACGACAGTATCGGTTGTTTTAGTTTCAAAGGAAAAGGCAGACGATGCACGCTGTGTCAAAATGGACCCACCGATGATGGCCAGTTTGACTAAACCAACAGACAGGGCAGCACAGTTAGCTTTACCAGAATCCGCACAAAACTCGTCCCCATCACTGACAGGCTCTGACCCGGATACCACGGCTTCTTCCTACTCTATCAATGTTGATCTGTCTACCGCGGATAAGTTGACTCAGATTACGGGCAGTTTGGCCCCAATTTCCACATCTAACGTTATATCGGAAAATTTACCCGTTTCACTCGCAACGGTTACACCACTAGACCAAGTCGATTGTGTAAGAGTAGGCCGTGAAAGCGAAACAACATCTCAAAATGTCTCTTTTAATAAACACAGTTCACCATTGCGTCGGGTCACTAGATCATCTGAAGGTTTTACACCCGCTGCGAACGAACCAATTAATTGTCGTAATTTGACTGAATTCTCTAATAATGATCATGCTTCCGAAAGATGGCATTGCGAGACCCGCCGGTCTAAACGTCATATGCCACATTTGCTTAGTAAAGACGGGTCATTTGGCGGTGGACCAGATTATTCTAACGTCAATTCACTATGTGAAAATCACGACGTGTGCTTCACAGATGAATCACATCAGTCCAGCGGACGAACTAATCGTCGTTGGAAACAAATGTCTTGGATGGGTGTACTAGATCGTGGTCCCATCAAATATGCTCCCTCATTGTCGACCATACCTAGTCCAGCTGTGAGTGAACTCTTACAATCACCCAGCCCACTGTTGTCTAATCGTGGACACAGTGTGACCGATCCGAAATCACATGCGTTGACGACGACTGAAGAAACAAGCGTGTCGGCAAGGACAACGACAACCACCTCCTCAAGTTGCTCTACGACAATCAGCGCAGCCTTGAATGACCCTTCACAAATGACTGTGAACATCCCAATAGTGAATTTCGCAAGATCTGTTCTTAATCTTTATGATGAATCTGGGGTTAGAGATTCGGAAGAAGTGTTTTTTGGTGACAACCGGGGCAGGCCACAAGCAACCAAAAATGATGACAACCAAATGGTGTCTAATCTGTCCGAGTCAGTGGTAATTCCTAAATCATCTCGACCGTGCACACTGACAGGCAACAGAACCTGGGAGAGTTTGAAGAGCGGTGCTTCATCTTCATCAGTGGATTTACGATACAACATCGATTCTGACCTAAGCGGTCGATCCACCACCTTACCCGTTCTACCCAGCCCTGTCGGGACCATCGACTATTTGCAACACTTCCGCAACGTACAGCCGGTTACCAACGATGTGCGATCGTCCGAAACGAACAAAGGACATTCTGCCTCATATGTAGTTCATCCACCATGTTCAGAAGGAACGTTGCTCAATTTTCATGCAGCTGCACGGAAAGCAAAAACGATGAGTCAGTCAGAACTAACCAGCCAAACTGGATTATCTCAACGACTGTTTGATGCACCAAGTCGAAACTCAAATATAAGTGGCAGAACAAGACGTGTGGGTCAAGACGAGCGGGCTATGTACGATTACACATCGGACAGATACGGAACCAAAAATATGTTGTTTTATCCTCACAATTCTCCTAAGAGCATCACTTTCAAGGGAAGTCACCAATCTTCATGCGAGAATGTTTGGAGCTCAACAGAAGAGTCCAGCCCTTTGCCTGTAGCTGGCCAACAAGTAAACACACGGGGACAGCCAACTAATTCAGCAGCATGTTCATGCAACCGATGTATGCATGCCACTGAGAGAGCTACCCGACACTCTCCTGTGCATCCTTTCGGCTATCCACCTGCACGACCATCGGATGACCGCAGATTTCATCCACCTGAAAAAAGTGATGGAACAATGTGTCAGCATCAATGCAAACGTAACGACCTCAAAACCGGAGGCATGTGCAACACGCGCGACCACCTCAGGTTAAACTGCAAAAATTCACCAAACCCTAACGGGTTGCGACAAACCAGCCAGTTTTCGAGAATTCAAAGGTTATTTGGTTTGCTACCCAAAACTAACAATTCACATCGGGTTCCACCAAAAACACACAACGAGGGTGACGAGTGCGACAAAATGTTCTTGATGGATCATAACAGTTTTAGATCGAATCACTGTTTGGACGGAAGAGATTATGTTATTGTAAATGAAAGTGAACAGCTTCCACTTCAGTCATGCTTGCATTGCACTCAGTTTGACCACCGAATGCATTACGGCTGTATGAACGCATGTGATAGTATTCGTTACCAAAGATGACCAAATAATTACTCCTGCTTACCACTTGGACGCTAGGCTCCACCAAATCCGACGACAGAGCTCAAAACGGCATGTGTAAACGCCTCAAGTGATGAGACTGGGTGTATGCAACAGAATGAGCGGCTAAACTGTGCTGAAAATTGTCACAACATTCAGTTGTCGCTTTTGTGTTCGCCAAATTTACTCCATTCACGTGTGAAAAGTTTCTGGAGAGCATGGTACTATCGATATTACCCCTTTTAGATTTTATCGGTTGTATATGTTTAAATTTCTTCATAATAAAGCCATGCACGGTTTTACACTTTCGTTGATTCTCGAATCTTATTAGTTTTGTTCAGTTTCACAACTGCTTAAAACAAGACGTGGATAGTTTAAATTACCTTAAACGGGACTGTTAGTAACAGTAGATGATTGTGATCGTCATTATCATAATAATCATTCTGAGCTAAACATCACGAACCATCTGGTCAATACTGTAACGTCTTCCTCTGGCGAGGACTCCTTCAAGGCAGTAACGGGAACCGGACTCTTTCAGCATGTACAAGACCATATGGGATGGCGGGTAGGTCAAACGCCGTCTTGTCTTGAGTACATTCTTGTCAACGAAGTTGACATGATAAGTTATACTAGTGTCACGGCTCCACTTGGTCGTAGTCATTATGGGATAATTGAATTCAGCTATGCACACAGAACTGGATTAGATGTCTTTCGTAATATGGGTCTAAAGGCTTATCACAAGGTAAATTCCACAGGAATGAAAGCACAACCTAGCAAGGTTGAGTGGCCTGGCTCCTTCACTACACTCAGCCAGAAATGACTACTGGTGGCTCATTATTGAGAAAATCTCCGATGCTGTTAATATCCATGTTCTAATAAAGTATCTCCGACCTAGTAGAAGACCGAGACGCCTAACTAGAACCAAACATTTGATCACATTGAAACGTTCAGCCTGGAACAGGTACCAACTAGAACAAACTGAACTTGCGTTTGTTGAGTATGTCATGTGGCGCAATCGTACCACGGCTGCTATCAGAGAGGATCGGTTTGGCACTTTAAAACTGCAGACTTCTGGTGGATTTACCAACAGAGATGCAAAGGTGGTCAACGCTCTGGGTAAAGAGTACGTAAGCATGCATAACTGCAAATCACGGGCGACTTTTGAACACATCTACAACAACTTGACCGAATTACCCCCATTTTTCCGTGTCACAAGTCAGAACCCAATTACGGAGCCCACTAATATCCACATCACTAGATACATACGTGATATTCCCTGTCGGCTTTAAAAACTGTACCATCAAATTGGTAGAACCGCTTGTAGCACTTTTTGATCAACCCTTGTCAACCGGAAGCTTGGAAACAGTTCACAATCGTATTTATCTTCAAAAGTGAATGCAGAGACGACCCAACAAATTATCGACCAGTAGCACTGCATTCAGTGGTCTCTAAACTAATGGGGAACTAACTAGATGATTCTTTCTGGGTAAAGATTAAAGACCTCCAACTCATCACCAAGTAGCAACATGGCTTTCGTAGAGGATACTCATGCGTCACGAATCTGCTGATTGCTCGTGATGTTTGGACGAAGGCTGCAGATGCATGACTAGTCATAGACGTGGTTTGGCTTGACGTTCCACGAGCCTTTGATAGGGCCGACCATTCTATCGTTCTGTGTAAATCGTGTAGTTATGACCCTGACGAGTGCTTACTCACGTGATCACAGCATTATTTGACTGAAAGTATGTTCAACGTCAAGGTGAATAGACAAGTGTCAGAGTGGTCCGCAGTCAACGGCGGCATTCCGCAAG
Organism: Paragonimus kellicotti; assembly: GCA_014220965.1. NCBI lineage: Eukaryota > Metazoa > Platyhelminthes > Trematoda > Plagiorchiida > Troglotrematidae > Paragonimus > Paragonimus kellicotti. The sequence goes on along the minus strand of LOND01000730.1, from coordinate 94,849 downwards.
GATCAGTCTTAGGATCACTGAACACAGCAAGGGGAACTGCCTAAACCAGTGGTCCATAGAAATATAACTTGCCGTTCATTGTCAATAAGTGTGAAGTCATGCACGTTCCGCATCAAAATTGTGCTGATTATTACTTTGGTGACAAAAAGCTGTTTGTGTCAATATGCCAACTAGACCTAAGCATTATAGTGGCAGATAATTGGAATCTGTCTACAAATTGTGCTTTTACCCGGAAGTGTTTCACACTGTGTTCGTTTCTGTAATCCGCCCACATTTGCAAACGAACATAAAGCCCTTTTGTCCTTATCTTTAAAAATATTTGGCACTTATTGAAAGGGTTCGAAACAGACCTCCAGAAAAATTGTGGGGCCCGAGAAACCACCCTAACAGGAAAGACGGGCGGAGTTAGACCAATTCTCAATAAACTACAGACACCTCAGAAAAGACATAATTCTTACCTACAAGATGCTCAGAGAGGATAAGGCGGCAAGTGACAATATGCGGAAAAGGGATAGGCGCATTGGGAGTCCGCATACACTCGAGTCAGAGAGACTCGAGCTCTACCTGGATGTGTGTACCAGACGCGCGGACAGACAAATGCTTTCTCTGGACGTATCATCCTTGTTTACAAATGTTCCACTGAAAGAGACGATAGACTATTTGTGTGACTATATTGTGATTAACAACCTAGATGTCCGTATACCTCCACAAGAACTAAAACAGCTATTATACTTTTGTACTCATAACATACAGTTTAAATTCAATGGAGAACTATATCGACAAACAGATGGCGTGGCAATGGGATCCCCATTGGGCCGTTGTTTGCAGACATCTTCATGGCGAAGCTTGAGAATGCCCAGTTAGAAGAAGCCATTCGTGGATTTAGTGTTTATAAGCGATATGTGGATGATATCATATGCGTAGTTAGCGAAAATGCTAACCCAACGGATATCTTAGCCATTTTCAACTCGGCCCACACGAACGTGACATTTACACTAGAAGCTGAGCGTAATGATCAACTAGCCTTCCTGGACGTACTCATCCGGCGACGTGCTGATGGATCGATTCAACGTAAAATCTATAGGAAAGAGACCTGGAATGGACAGTATATCCATTTCAATAGCTTTCCCTCTAAGGCAGAAAAGGAATCTCATAAACTGCTTGACTAACAGAGCCATGAGAATATGTACACAAGATACAGTCTCTGATGAACTATCGTTCCTACGCACACTGTTCTTACAAAATGGCTATCCAGAGCGTTTTGTGGACAAGACTATGCAACGTCGTGAGAAACAGGATAAGATGACCCAAGCGGAAAAGAAAGCAGTATTTATCTCATTACCATTCAAAGGGGATACGCTTGCCGAAACAATCACTACTAGGAGGACTTAACGAAATGTATATACGATAGGAACGATTCCATGCGTACGCCAAAAAATAGTGCGTGTTCTGTTGTCAACTCTACTCCAACATTGTGGTTCGGTTAAATAGATTAAAGTGCCCGTTTCTGTGGTTTCTTTTTGTGTATACTCATTTACTTGTTCCTGTGGAACTAGTTACGTGGGTCGCACGACCAGGCGCTTATCTGAACGTATTCGTGAGCATCACCCAGCCTGGATCAGTAGCGGAGTCACCAAGACAATTACCAGCGCAATTGTTGCACACCTCGTTGATACACACATCATATGTCACGGGATCCTTTTCCGTCCGATTTACCAGATCAACGGCGGTCACTCAAATGCTTTTAGATGCTGAATTTTGGTTAAAGCTGAAGCGATTGGAATTCGACTAAAAAACCCATCCTTGTGCGCACAAGGGCGAAATGTTCAGAGGTTGAAGTTGCCATGGCCAACCACCCACACCACGACCGATCAAAGCGCCATGGTTCCAGTTGCGTCATAATTGTGGCGTAATCGTATCAAAACGTTGTCTCCGTGTCTGCCAATGACGTGTCCGACCTCACTTGAACTTGTTACTTGTTTTGTTTGTTTCGCCCTGACAACCCTGTTCCATATAAATGTTATGTAATTTTCCTGATGATGAATAACGAGGTGTCGCTACACTACTGTTTTCAATTATCCAATCCTGAAAGACAATAAATGCCGCTGAGTTAGTAGAATTAACGTCAGTTTAGAATGAAGCTTGTAGTAAAACATCTGAGAATGATGTTAGCAGCAAAACAAATCTACTGTTGCTCGTCATAATTTTCGGTGATGATTAGCAGGAATGCGTGAGGAAAAAAACTATACCTGAAAGTTTGATTCACATAGTTTGCAGAAGATGAAACGTATGCGCTAGAATTTGACCGAATGACCTAACCGTAGTGAAGGTTTTATGTAAGCCGTCTTGTTGAAGATACCTTACTTCATTCATGGCTCACTTGTTTGCAAGGTGTAGACACCTCGATATCATATATTTGAGTACAGACATAATCGTTTTTAGTAGTTAGGTCTCCTTTCTTCTTTTCCTCCGGTTTCCTAGTTATGTCTCATTCTTTTCTTCCTTTTTGTTCCACGATGATGCATCGGCGTGTGCCACTGATGTAATGCTGTTTTTAGGGGATTTATAGGTTATTAGAGGAAGGAGAAAGAGCTTCGCTTGTGTTTTCTGTGTTGGTCGGGAAAAAAGTGTGTTTGATGGTTTAGAGGTGTAAAGAAAAACTGTTTGGAACGGAACAAAAAGTGAATTCGACGAAACTTCTACTTACAGTCGTTTCAGAAACGAACAGTGAAACAACATTCAGTCATACACAGTTAATGATCTGTGACACTCGGTTTGCATAACGGTTGAGAAACTTCTAGTGTTTATTGTTTCTCACGTATGTACCGGTCGAGTAATATCTTAAAACTGTCAGTGCGTTCTATTGTGAACAGATTCTCACTGTGAAACAGTTCTGTCTGCATAGTAACTTGCATGTTCCGTTACTAAGTTTCAACGATGGATCACTTAAACGTTCATCTTTGTTTAGTGCGAGATGTGTCAATGGATGACTCGGGATTTAGAGCATCTTGTAGGTAAGAATTATGTCTTTTCTGAGGTGTCTGTAGTTTAT
>LOND01000730.1:36365-53012 GCA_014220965.1 Paragonimus kellicotti | reverse complement strand
GCTTCATCAGTCAAGTCTGTAACCAATTGCGACGACCAACGCGACGTTTATGCGATCTGATCGGTCTTTCAAGCCTATCCTACGGTACGTACTAACACGCTGGACAGAAACAAAGAGATAGTGTCGATGAACATATGTAGTGTGTCGTTTACTAGAGAACTGATCAACCGTTTGCCTCGCTGCACCCGTGAGCGTACGTGTCATCCCTCACTGACTTGGTTGACCAAGCATTCGGTTGTCTGTTTAGTCATGATCGTCATTGGAAATATCCATACTTGCCCTCGTCTTCATTTTGTGCTTACGCTTGCATGTAACTGGTGTTCATACTCTATCTACCAGTTGAAACACACGAGATACTTTATTGACTGTCTCTCTGAACCTATCGGACTAACAATACTCGAGAGGCACACGAGCCGACAGACATTAACCGCCTGCAGTTGATGGATTGCCAGTTACGTACTCTGTGCCGCTACCTCTGGACCAAAGTTTCTCAAGCTCACCTTATATCTCGGCCAGTGAAGCTATTAAATATAGTACCTGAACAACTAGGTATTGTGGCATCGAAAACCGGACGAATTGTGAAAAACAACTGAAGCTAATTCAGCAAAAAGACTCTAATGTATCAACGCCTCCAGTCTATACCGTTAAAAAGGACGCAACCAGATGACGGAGTAAATAAAAAGTGGGTTGGATGTTATTCAAGTCATCTGAGTCTGTACAAAAGCCTCAAAAAACGGACGAGATAGAAATCATAGATCGTAGGTGTGAAGATCAATCGCGTCGCTGTGCTACAGCTAACTACATATTCTTTGTAAAGGCAGAATAACTTACCACAAGATCATCACGATGGTTCAGTCGAGGAGACGTGCATGTAGAAGCAATCGGTGACAGAGCCACGTCAACGGAGCTACTTTGCGCTAAGAAGCTGGATCCACATGACACGGTCGTGTTCAAACCTGAGGATAGCTGCCAATCTCCAAAACTGCACTGCGTTTCCTGGTTACTGGTCTTGCACATCATAGCCGGGACACTGTTGGCTGAATCCATCTCTGGGATAGAGTAACTGTGTGTAACAGAGTCTGGTATTGATTCAGCCAGTGAGTCCATTTGTTCCGTGAACGTTCGTTTTATCTGATCAGATTCCATGCTATCCACACTGGACTGAACACCACTAAGGGATTCGCCTGTATTGAAACAGTCGGAGGAGGAGACTGTGGTTCCCGTTTGATAGTACTGGTAGTAAGTCGATCAATACTCGTTTCAGCTTCGTGCTCTGAATCATCGTGTGCACTGTAGGTACCACTTTGTTGTGAATCACCACAGCTAGTTGTAATTGGTGCTTCATTCGCGCGGCGTCGCGTTTTGACGCGAGAGTACAAATCATTTGAAATCAAATCAATTTTGCCGTCACGGATATCATCGAAGTATTTGGTTTTTGAAGCGACTAGTTCGTGTTTAGGGATGTACTCATATCGACCTCTTGTGCGAGATTTGGTGCCTAGTTTTCGGTTAAGCGTCGAACTCATATTAGAAGTTTGGCGCTCTTCACTTGCACCTCTTAGTCGTTTTCCAGTACTTGGTGCCACACAGTACGGAGTACATGGAGGAGTTGGAACAGAAGCCGGAGAATTGGCAACAAGAGAGGAATCTTTCGATAGTTCAGTCTTCAGTTCCACAGACGAACTTGCTTTGCGATGAAAGGAATGAATTATATCAACCACACTAGTCAGATTCCCCTCCGGTTCCCAACTGTCCGATTCCGGAGGAAATCCTTGCCATCGAACTTTGTAATACTTTTGTCCCCGGATAACTTTTTCTCCAATAATATCCTCCACAAGGTACATTGGATCAGAATGCTGACTGTCAGTAGTCAGTGTTGTAGATGGACTAACGCTTTTCAAGTTATTAGGACCGGAAGTAGAGTGCTCCGTTTTTGGTGCCATACGACGCTTCGGTCGACGTCGGCAGACACGTAACTGTTTATTCATAAAATTTTCTCCAACGGAAGCCATATACGGTGGAGTATCATAACCTGAAAGTAACATTTACGGGTCAGCAACATGGTCAATATAACCGCTTATTGACAAAATTTAAAAAGATCAGAACAGTATGCATAAAAATATTACTTGAACACATTCCCATTGACCTGTGGGCGGTACGATTCAAGCTGCAGCACCCGGAAGAGAAACCACATGATGAATGAGAAAACGGGTGACCGAAAGAAAAAGATTGGATGGATCATTCGTGTCTGTACATTTGTCACAACGAGACTGGACCTTGACGTGGTGTGACGGCTTGCGCATCTCGATGACCTATTGGGCTAAACTGGACGGTGTGATCACCACACCGATAGAGTCACTCATACCAGGCAGGCCAATGGGTAGAGGTCTGACAAACCAGTCTCCTGGTCCTCCAGGTTGGGGGTTGGAAGAAGGTTGGCATCTTTTTCCGGAAAAAGTACCAGTTCTGGTACATTGCCACCCAACCGCTGCCTTGCGGTACAGGCTTTTGAGCCAAAGGCTTTGGTTGAGAACCCTAATCGTTCTCCTGTCTAGGTCTGGGCGTCCTGGCAGTATCTCAGCCCCCACACACAACCATGAATATTCACAACAATAAATCCATACTGCATCGGCCGTCTCGCAGTATAAACCGGGTCGCCCTATCTGCTGCATACAGCAGGGTGGATAGGCGAAAACATGCTACTGCTGACCCCTCCCCCACTGTCCTATCAAATTTAGCTCTCAGGCCCCTCCCGACCTCCATTTCTGATAATTACTCTACAGGTCCCACAACAGATGTAGCTAACTGTAGTAACACTGAGCCGGTAAGTTCCGTCTCTTGCCTTTCAGCTTCAGGCCTCCCTCGTCCCTTGCTTAGACCTAGAATGCGAATTAATATAGGTGCCTTCAACGTTCGCACGCTAAAACAGATAGGTCAGCAAGCGGCTCTCGCACGAACGCTAGACTCGTTGCACGTTGATGTCTGCTGTATCTCGGAGACTAGAATCCATGACAGTAGTCAACGTATGGAACTAACAGCACCCGCATTGTCTACCCGATACTGGTTATACACTTCGGGTGACTCCACAGCCGCTGTTACAGGTCAGGCTGGGGTAGGTATAGTTCCTCAGCACGACGGCCGCAGCCGCATTAGTAGATTGGATTCCTGTTAACAGTAGACTTTGTGCCGTCCGCTTGGCAGGTTCTGTTAAAACCAGCTCTAGACGCAAGACTTTCAGAAATTTATTCATTGTCTGCTTATGCTCCTACTGACTGTAGTGACATCGGCGTCAAGGACGCATTTTACTCGGATCTGGCCACTCTCCTTCGGTCGACACGTGGCTCTGATATAGTCGTTCTGGCCGGAGATATGAATGCCCAGGTCGGTCGCCTTGGTGAAGCCGAATCTCGTTTAGGTGGTAGGTTTGGGATAGCATCACATCGATCAGATAATGGTGGGTGATTGTTGCAGCTATGCCGTGCGCTGAGCATAGCTTACATTTAGACCAGTACTGGTTTTAGGCCTACCTGAAAGTGCACTCATACTATACTTGGCGCCCGCCCTTCTCCGAATCAGGCCTTTGGGCGTCGAGGATGACCAAATCTCCGTTATTATATATGGCCTCGCGAGCCATAATGTAAGACTGTCGTTCTTATTAGAGCACAGCTGAGATTTCAGAATGCGAATGCGTCCTCACGTTCGTTGACGACGCTTGCGTTCTTGTCGTCACCCGTCGCACGCCAGCCGACAGCAAACGTTAGCTGTTTGGAAAACTGGCTTTATACATCTGGCTCTCTGGCTGAACTACCTCACAAACCAGCTTAGAAAGCTACCCAGTGGGTACTCATTCCGAAGACCCTCTATCTAATATCTAGGACTCAAATCTCACAGGCCATTCAGAAAGCAGGTACTGTAGCATGCGGTAAAGGGGTACCTGGGGTAAGCAAACATTGGATTTCAGAGAAATCCCTGGAGTTGTTAGAAGCCAGACGGAAGGTTCCTTCTGGTAGTTCACATAACAAGTCTAGAAGAGATATCCGTAGGAAACTGAAACGTAGTCTAAAGGCTGATCGTGAGAGGCTTGGTTCTCCGGCAGATGAGGTGTGGAAAGGGAAGGAAACCGCATTGCCTTCACGGGACCCCATCCGGTAAACTGTTTAAGCTGATCCGTGCCACTGGTCCCAGGCGACCGTCGGTCAGTGAAGCTATCAGCGAGGTAGATGGTACACTAATCTGTAATAAGTCCCAGAAGTTAAGCGTTGGCGGAACACTTGAGGTCAATCTAGTTGCGCCCGCGGCTTTAACTGTGTTGTCACCACAAAACTGTGGTAGCGCACTACTGGTCGAGGTAGATTTGCACACACCCACTAAGAACTGAGTTGTTGCAAATGCCTTTTCGGCTCCAAGCAGGAGAGCTGCTGGCCCAGATGATCTCGTGCCGGCACTTTTCAAAGAAGATGAGGAGGCGTTAGTAGGCTTTGACTCAGTTGTTTCAACTTGTGTGGACGACGGAGACCATCCCTCCGTGCTGGGGTCACTCGATAATAGTTCCCATATTTAAGAAAGGAGCCCGGGGCTCTTGCGAAAACCATAGAGGGATTAGTTTGACCCCAGTCATTTCAAGGGTTCTAGCATCAATTATACTTCGTCGACTCACTGCAGTTCGGGAAGGTAAACATTAGGGAAGAACAGGCAGGGTTTCGCCCTGGGCGGGGTTGTATAGATCACATTTTTACCCTTCGTCAAATTCTGGAGCAGCGTCATGTGTACCGCCGGCCAACAATCGCCGTATTCCTCGACTATAAAGGTGCGTTTGATTCGGTGGACCGATCTACACTTTTAGAGTCGCTTAAACGTAGGGGTGTACCGACTAAGTATGTGAACATACTGTCGGCGCTTTATTCCCATACTTCAGCTCAGGTTAGGGTTTACGGCGAAGTATCTGACAGTTTCAGCACCAGGAGCGGCGTACGTCAAGGCTGTCCCCTTTCGCCATTTTTGTTCAATTTCGTCATAGACGAAATAATGGAGGACTGTCTGCGGCACTCAAATGATGCCGGCGTGGACCTCCTACCTGGTGAAAGACTGACTGATCTTGATTATGCTGACGATAAGGTATTGCTGTTTGACAACTTTCAAGCGGCACAAACAACACTGGACGCTATTTCGCGTTCTGCTAAGTACTTCGGAATGCGCTTTGCAGCCTCAAAATGCAAAGTGCTTCTGCAAGATTGTTGTGATCACGTAGATTTAATGTTAGATAATGAAGTCATGGAGATTGTTGACCGGTTTGTATACCTGGGAAGCTGCATCAGCAGTGGCAGCGGAGGTGTAGGGAATGAAATAGAAGCGCGTATTTCCAAGGCTAGGGCGGTGTTCGCTAATCTAAGACACCTATGGCGACAGAGGTATTTCTCTGAAGCTTAAGGGTCGCGTATATCAAACAACAGTGAGGGCTGTATTACTTTACGGCAGCGAAACCTGGCCGCTCAGGGTAGAGGACGTGAACCGTCTCCAGGTATTTGACCACCGATGTCTGCGTTCAATCGCTCGTATCGGGTGGCACCAGCGAGTAAGCAACGAGGAGGTTAGGAAGCGGGTGTTTGGCACTGATTGTCAAACGAGTTCTTTTGTTCAGACTTAGATGGTTAGGTCATGTACTAAGGATGCCAGCTAGTCGTTTGCCACACCGAGCACTGTTTGCGACGCTGCGGCCGACTGGCGCAAGGTGCGAGGTGGACAGATGATGACCTGGCGTAGACAAATGAAATCGTTCACGAAGGGGTTGGTCACTGTAGGTCGGGTTCGTCTCCCGGGCTGGGGCCCTCGCGACTCACAGAGTCGGTGGCTTGAGACGTTAGGTGAGATGGCGGCTAATCGAGCTCAGTGGCGTGAATGTTGTCGTTGTTTGGCCGAGTTGTCTGTGAAGTGAGTGCACTTAATGACGCGGGGCAGTGAAAGCCGTAAGGAAGCTGTCTCGCTGATGACGCCTTACTTTCACTTACAGCTCGGTTGTTTGTTTGCAAGGTGTAGGCGCCTTGATGTTGTATGTTTGAATATAGACGTAGCTATTTTTAGTAGTTAGGTCCACTTCCCTCTTCTTCCTATATAGGTTTTTTTCTTTCTTCGTGGTTGTGTGGCAGTTAAGCATCAGTGTGAACCACTGATGTATTGCTGTCTATGATGACGATGTACATTCAATGCGAGCAGTTATATAAAACGGCAAAGGTGCTACAAGGAATGGGAGAAAAATGAAATGTGAGGTCGAAAAGGATAAAGATCGTGAATTTTTACCTCGTGATTATTGACTGCCCACTCATACACACATGTCCCCTTTCGCTATAGTCGTACCATCATAATAAGACGGATAAAGCCTATTTACTGGGTATTAATAGTTCATACTGATTCAAACTCTGAGTGATTTGTCGAATACTCTACTCTGTCTTACTGCAATCTTCGATGGGTAGTTTTCTACAGTCTGAACAGTTTGACATACCTTGAGTCGTGACAACAACCATTCATGAACTTTCTGTTCTGTTTCTGAACTAAGCCCTGACTGTTGGATGTCCGAAACAATCACGGTAACCCTAGTATCTTCGTACGTCCGGTCAATGGACGAAATGTTTGCACACTGCGTCATCACCAACACAACAGGAGAGGCAGAAGATTGACAATTTCGTTCAGAACTTAAGTTACCCGCAAAAGATTTCATCTTTTGGGCAACCACCATAATAACGATGCCGTTCGGAATGCAGTCAGCAAGGGAATTCGATCCACCCACACACTTCAGACTTCCTGAGCAAAACACAACGACCCTTAGAACAACAATTAAATAGATAAAATTCCTTTAAGTGTCTCACCAGGAATCAACAGTGTATTTGAGTAGGGAACTGACGTTACCATGTACTTCCTTTTCCAACAGTCAAAGTAGTATCAATAGACGGAACATCTCATGGCCTCAAATAGCACTGCTTCCACCGCTACTGGATCCAATTGCTTCGTGTGATTACAATCATCACGTACATTTCAAATGTTCATCAAAGGAGTACCTACAAAAAGATTACCAATCACGACAGCCGAAGCGAGTCATCTCAGCACTCGTTTCCATAAAAGCCGCGGTATCACTCAACATGATGGTGATTTTGATCATCATCACCATCATCGTCGAAGACAGCACTACACCGATTGACGCTAATTCTTTGTTACGACCTTCATGATGGAGAAAGGCAAGAATAAACGCAATCTCGTTATTAGAATGACATCAGCGACTTGTCTTCATAGGCTGATATGTGAAACACCAGGGTTCTTGGNTCATCATCGTCGAAGACAGCACTACACCGATTGACGCTAATTCTTTGTTACGACCTTCATGATGGAGAAAGGCAAGAATAAACGCAATCTCGTTATTAGAATGACATCAGCGACTTGTCTTCATAGGCTGATATGTGAAACACCAGGGTTCTTGGCCTGAAGGACACAAACTCCTATTCGTCCCGCGAAAACCGCTTGGACTTGCCATCTTCAACGTTGGAACATAGACGAATCAGTCAACAGGTAGCTCTTGCACGTACTTCGGAAAACCTCGCCACCGATATCCGCTGTCCTATCGAAACAAGACTTCCGGAATCTAGCTCAGTACTAAATCTCCAATCTTCATCAGCTACTTCGCAATGCGCGTACAATATGCGCCTTTTTGGAAACCTGTAGTTCAAGCCACTGGCGAAATCAGTACTGGAATCGTTCTAGACAAGTACGCGGCGACGAGGCTGCTTAAATGGATACCCGTCAACAACCGCTTTTGCGCACTCATACTGAAAGTTACATTCAGAGCATTGAGGAACTCCCAAAAGAAATACTGCTGTTTTGTTATTGTGGCATATGCTCCCGCAAACTGTAATCCAGACGCTGTCAGAGATGATTTCTATCAATAGCTCATTCACATTTTACACACCGAACGATGCACCGACATTGTAGAACTAGCTGAAGACATGAATACCCTAGTAAGCAAGCAAAGTGTTGACTATCGTGATTTAGATGGCCCACTCGTCGAACAGACAACGGTGAAATTTTGTTGCAGGTATGTGCTGACAGCAGTGTTTCTGGCAGGTGCTAATTTTTGATTTTCTAAGCGTCAATGCGCCACCTGGCGACCTCCATCACCAAGTCAATCGTGGACACATCTGTCGGTAGCGTGGCTGCTTTCAAGATTGCGAGTCAACCTAGAACACGTGTGAATTCTGATCATGCAATGTTATGTGCCAATTTCGCTTTGCAATTTGGTGGGAGACTAATTCGCCCTCAATCTCAAGAGTGACGTATCTAAACTGGCAGCGCCACAAGCGTTTCACGCTTACCAATGTGCGCTTGCCCCTAGTAAGGATCTTCACCCACCAGACAATATTGAAACACATAGGGCACGTATAAAGCATGCAGTACAGTCTCGTGTTGTACTACTTCTCGTTCAATTGCTAATCGCCAGGTCTCTATGTGAGCATTGAAACTTCTCAACGCTCACCGGAATATTCCATCCAGCAACGAGTACAATCCGACCTGCAAAGCTGCTCACCCGGAGCTCCAGAAACAACTACGGGAGGATCGTGAGGTCAGGTGGACACGACACACTATCGAGATGTGACAAACCGCCGCTATCGGGAACTCTCGGGAACTTTCCCATCTCATCCGAGCAACCGGTAGCAGAAAGCCAGGTGTGAGCCAGAGAAGTTGCGACGAAGCCAATGATAAGCCTATTCATAACCTGAAGCGACGCTTAGGACGCAGAGCTGAACACTTCCAACAGCAGTTCAACTGACCACTCGCGCCATTTACTACGCCTTCGGGCTCTACCTGTGCCTATTACTTTTTCGATGTTTCTCAACCCTCAGAAACAGAAGTCTCTCGAGATCAAGTTTCTGAAGCGTCATAAGGCACCCGGTCCAGACGAACTCCTTCATGCCCTTTTTGTAGACGGAAGTCCGGCCTTAGTTAGAGAGATGATGACTCTGCCACAGAACCTCTGGATCAGTGAGGTTGTTCTGAATGACTAACGTTTGGCCAACATCCTCCATTGTCAAAAACAGCTCACACACTTCGTGCGGAAATCAAGAAGAGATTAGCTTGATTCCTACTGAATCAAATTTGCTTGCAACTATTGTGCTTCGTAAACTGAGCGAAACACGCGAAGAACATAGTCGTGAGGAACACGGTGAGTTTCACCCTAGCCGTGGCTCCACTGGTAACCTCTTCACACTCCACCGGATATTTGATTCCCGTTGTTTATATAAAAAGCCAACAGTTAGTGTCTTTTTAGACATGAGAGGGACCTTCGATTCATTTGACAGAACCGCACTTTGGGACTGTCTACCAGAGAAGGGTGTGCCTGAGAAGTATGTGAACATCCTGAAGACAATTTACTGTCAGACCTCGGACAGGGTTAGGCTTATGTCAGCGTATCACCAACCTTCAGTATTTTCAAATTAAAGTGCGACAAGATTATGCAGCCTCTCCTTTCCTACTCAAATTTGCAGTGGACGAGAATTCCCAGGTGTGTCGTGACGACCAACGACGATATGATGGTATAGAGTTGCCCCTAGATACTCGTCTTCGAAGTACAGAGTGTGCAGACGATATTGTCCTAATCGGCAAGAACTCACATGTAGCCCACAACATTGTAAACAGAGTATAGGCTTCGGTTCGTCAGTTTGGCGTGGGCCTTTGCGCCTACCAAGTGCCCAGCTGTTGTTGTAAGATTGACAGGATTCCGAGCCTTCTGCCACCCTCTGTGGTGCGTAATTGGAAGTAATCGAGAAGTTTATGTACTTTAAGAGCTGTGTCAACACCGGTGGAATGTCTGATGAAATCACAAATCGCATAGTGAAATTTCGGATGGTGTTTGTCAACTCACGCCACCTGCGGTGTCGGCAATGATATCAGCGGTTCTGTGACAAGAACGCTGTGGTAAAATGTCTGGCGACTTTACTAATAGGTCTAATGTCACGTTTTCGCAAACACTGGGACTATTCGAGCAAGAGGATGTTAAGGGCAGTATCTGCTTTTTCTCAAGATTATCGATTGCCTTCGGAGCCATCACCAAGTGGTGTGTTTGTAGGAACACCAATGTCGCAATGACCGATGTCTCGCCGACGTGGTCTTGGGTATACCCTCAGGGCCATACTAATTTATATTCTCAATAAACATCCAAGATGGACTGACCAAGTTCTACAAATGCCAAATCATCATCCGATGCGCCACGCCTTGTTTGCGACCGGCGGATTAGGCGGGAAGCGACATGTTGATCAACGCAGCATGACTCGGTTTCGGAGTATGAGGGAACTCATCCTGAAGCTTGCTTCAGTAAGATGTTTCCGAGGCTTTCCTGGCCTGGTAAGGTCCGACAGGGATATTCTAGATCTTAGTTGATTGGAATTTTGTCCATATGGCGCGAAAAAAGAAGTCAGTGACTTCGCGTGTGCCCACGTTTGTGGCTCTTTTCTTGCCTTTTATAGCCCCCACACATTTTCCCTTCCTTTCCCAACTACTGTTGTTCTTTTTTCTCATATTCTGGCAATTTTGTCACTCCATTAATCATCGCGCGTTATATATATATATATATATATATATATATATTACGCGGAATAAAACGTCTAAATTGATGCAACGAACCATTTTGTTCTGCAACGTTTCATCCATTTCACTTGCAGGAGTGGATTGTAAAGCATATACTCGAGCCATACTACAAGCTGCACGTAATCAACACCTGTCTTTCGGTGTCCAGTCCTCGCAGACAGACTCGAGCGTTGGAAGAGTCTGGCAAGTTTGGCTATGCACACTGATTAATCACGTTTATCAAACTTTATGTGTTTAGAATGCGGTGATGCTCGTTTGAACAATTAACGTTTATGCCTGGCAGTGATTGCGGCGCAATATGTCCGATCAATGAAAAACTAGCGGTGAGCAACCATCTTTACAGGTGTATCTTCATTGTACTAATGGAAAGTTTGGCAGATTTCCTAAGCTTATAATGGAGATTAGCAAGTATTGTGGAGAGCATTTTGGTGGAATATATCAAGGATATTCTGTCTCACGTCATTGCTTCGAGCGACTAAGCAGAGAGAGGTCAGATGTTTCATGATGTCCGCACTCGAGTACTGGAAATCAACAACTGTGACAAAGTATAGCAGAGTGAAACAAGGCCTAACAGTGGCGGTTTCATATAGTTCTGCCTATGAAGTGTTCTGAGAAATCCCGAAAGGACAGTTCATCCCATGAATCAACTAGTACAGTCAACCTGCGACATTTGACAAAAGGAAAACCGAATTGAAATTTGCATCTTAAGCGGCATTTGTGGCTTCGCAGTTTACTTGGTAGAACGCTGATTGCTTCTCAGAATACTGTTTTCCGCGTGTTCTATTTGCAAAGTCAAGAATCGACAATGAAACCCAGATTTATCACAATTAATTTTTTTTAACTGTACGTGATCGTTATGACATCAACTGTCTCCCGTTGCTTTAGCGCATCACTATAGCCTATTTATATGCAACTATGCGTACAAAATGTTAATCGGAAAACCATAGCATGGTTCTTGTCTGCTGATTATTTCGTTAAAGTTTCCGAAGCAGACTGGTTGTTCTGGCCAATAGATGATAATAAATCCGACTTCAGGATCATTCAACACATTTAGTCAACAGATCACTACGCTGATCCAGATAATTCGTTTATTTGATTATTCCCAACCTCTCTTCCCTCATGCTCAGACAGGATATATTTATCAGAACATATCGGCCAACCGAATGGAGACAAGAAAATTAACTCAGCGTCTGCTCTCCTCTGCAAAACTAATGTAGTCTAACGGCAATAATGTATTGGAGCAGGGACGACAAATGTATGTTGGGAAAGGCAGGCCACAACAACCAGGAATGGTTGCGGGTAAAGTGACTGAATCTACTATGCCGACTTCTAAGCATAAGCAGTGGCTAAAGATCAGCCGTCCAAATTGGAAGATCACGTGACCGAATGGAATCAGACGAAGACAATTGCAAGGTTACGGCTTCACTGGTGTGCCATGGGCATGAGTGCAGCGCAAACACACGGAATGGCAGGACAAATGTCCTGGCATTGAACAACTGGTTTTGACCGACTAACTCGGTCTTCTGGTATTCGAGAATTCAGAACATCTAAGTAGCTTTTTTTCAGTACAGTACCCTAAGTGGTTGAACGACAATGCTGTATCTTGCCTTAAATGAGCTTGTGGGACTACGTGAAAACACGGTGTGTGACTTTAATATTTAAATATGACTTAACCAGCATCACTGAGAAGACGTGAAACTGGATGTGGATTAACTTTAAGGTTGTCCAGTGATGCGTTAGTTCCTGTTGCCCACTGGAACAGCAAGACCTTGGTATATTGTTCCACGTCACGGTAAATAATTTACACTTGGCTTTGAAGCCTGTTTCTCATTTAAGTAAAGGGATAGAATAATGTCTAAAATTATTCCGCGGCATCTCATAAAACATTCATGACAACAGATTTTAGTCAATATCGCAGATTGTTTGAAGCAATTGATTTCATTGTACAAACAAAAGTAAAATATTCCATTTTCAAGACGACTTCCGTCGATCACTTGAAGAAAATGCAGCAGGCTCGTTGCTTGTGCTATCTTTGTCTGAAGTTTTTATGATTGTCGTGAACAAGGTTCCAAACAGTTAACATATTCTGCTTATCATCTACGAACACTATCAGATCAATCAGGCCACACATAAAATCGTCGATTTACCCTACAACCTGAGCAATGCCCGTCAGATAAAAATGCAATAAGTCTCTAGAGTTATTTGGTATACTGCTTACGCAGCTCCCGGAAGGTTTATTTAGTCACCTCATTTATTTTGAAACAATCGTTGTCAAAAAGTCTGGGACAAACCAGAATAGTAGAAAGTAAGTTATTTCAGAAGAGGATAGTCCGGTTGCTTCAAGCCAGTTACTCCTACGAAAATGTTGGAATCTATTTTACAGTGGACTATCATGCCAACAAAAGTTGAACACAGCGTGTTTGTTAGTGTTGAACTGTTGCCACTCTATTCAGAGAGATAATGTCATTTTTACCAGTTTTGGGTTTGACATGGAAATCTCAAAAGATACGAGTCACATGTTAACTGATGAAGATCTGTGGTCAGAGTGACGGGGACAATGAAAGTCGGACTGATGAGGATCAAACTGAATTTACAGATCAGTGCACGGTTAGAACACGGAAGGATTATCTAACGGTGCAGCAACTGCAAGATTTTCTCGTCTGGTTTTAACTTATCATGTGTGACAATATAACGCGCTGTATTGAGAATTGTGTATGCAAACCAAAGTATGTACCGCACGAGTACGAAGCGCCCAAAATAAACTTACTGACATAAACAGTTGCTTCTGTGGTATTTGTTTTTAGATAACGAGTCGTCTACTTTTATAATCAAAGACAATCGATAAAATTGTCTGCTTAGTGAATTCAGATTCGAGCTTAAATCAGTTGTTTCTATACAGAGCAATCAATTCAGCAATTATATGAAGCATCCATTTCAACCGGCAGATCAAAATTCAAGACCCGATAACGCTATCCAAATCAGTACAAAGCTAACGAGCAATCAGTTGCCACGACTGTCCGTTTAATAGACAGATGAATACAACAGAGTATGGATAGCATATGGAATGTGTCCAATTAACAGGGATGGAATGTCTGTTTATTGTCACATGTGGTAAGCTGAATGACGAAAATATAGCCACATTGTGTGAAAACGAAACAATTCAAGTTCGATTAGATGACTTCGCTTTGCCTCTTAACCCTGAAAAAACGACCAGTTATCATATGAGAAAGGGATTGCATGGTGAATGGTTGCCGTCCCCAATAATCCTTTGAAGTGAAACATGTAGTTCACGTCACGCATGCTCGACTAAATGACACATTTATATATCCGCTAACACAAAGTTTACTTGGCTATCCATTGCGATTTCGTCTTCTTGTCTATAATAAATTCTTTCAAACAATAATATCTAGTTAGATTAGTTGATGGAATCATACGTTGTAGCTCATGCATTGTTAAATGTTAATGAACAGCACTAAATAAGACACTGTTTCATAGAGCCAGGCGTATTTGCACCCCGGATACTCTGCAGACAGAACAGGAGTTGCTGAGACAAACTTTACTAGCGAATGGATACCCCGACAAATTCATTGAGGCACATAATACGGTGAAGAAGAGCATTGAGCCCATACTGACGGCTCAAAAGAAGGATGTTTTCTTATTCTTGCCGTTCAAAGGTGACCACCTAGCCAACGACATAAAACAAATTAAAGTCTGCTCTGGCTCGAACGTATGCGGCTGCGCAGTTGCGCTTATTTCAAACCACCAGAGGACCAGTTCTCCGTAATCGCGAAAGTAGTTTGTCAACTGTTCTGTTTGTGTACCAGTTCACCTGCAGTTGCAGTGAAGCTTACATAGGCAGAACAGATCGACAACTATCACACGACGATTGACGATACGAACACATCCCGAAGTGGTTGAAACAACAGATGATGAACCAGCCTCAACTTGGTGCACTGACGGCTCGAAATCCAACGTCATCGATTGCTAAACACATCATGACAACAGGTCACCAAGTTGACCCACTAAACTCATTCAAAATATTGTTGCGTAATCGAAACCCCAAGTTGTTAGCTTTTTCGCGAAGCGATGCTCATTCGAACTTACCAACCGACGTTATGTGTACAAAAGTGGTTGAGGCAACCTATCGGGTTGCCATGGTCGTGATTACATAATAATTGATGTGCTTGTAGATGTGTCTAGTCCCTGTTTGTCCCATACTTTATATGATGTTGTATATAAACTGGCATATGTTTTAACGTTTGCGACTGATGAGAGTAAACGAAATGTTAACATATCGCAATATATGTCTTCTTTCTGCTCTGATGAAGCACTAATTAACTCAATAATAAAAAATGCCAAGCAATGACCGAACAAATAAAGTTGAGATTTTTGTGCTAGGTATGCATTCATGCCTTACACAAGATTAACGAAATGAGTCTAGGGTGCACTGGTTCAATTTTTGCGTCTGTTAATCTAATGGGTTAGTGATTTGATGATAAGAGTTGATCATGAATGGACGGGGCAACCATTGAACTCTGGTGATGAGCCTTGGTGAATGAGTCGCGGCAGTCAGTAGGCATGTTTATGGGATATGGCACACGAGGAGAAAGCCACGCAGTTGGAGTATAGGGTGTTAAAGCGATAGGATGCACAACATAATCTACCTCGGACTGAGGTGTGACAGCATGTCGTTTCAATTCCTTGTTCAACTTCTGTCGCGTCGATTTTGATCGATGGGCAGTAGACCAGGGCTGTGCCGCAGATGTGGCTTTCAATGACTTCAGCAACGCCTTTGATAAGGTATTCCATCAGAAGCTAGGCGTGGAACTACTCATTTGGATTGGATAGGATGGTTTTACGATGGGTATATGTGTTTCTGTGGGGTGGGGAGCAGTATGTCCATGTAGGAACGATTACTTCCCCTCGACATGCTGAGGTGAGCGGGTTGTCACAAGGTTCGGTTTTTGGGATTCTTCCGGCTTTATGTCAATGAGCTTCCGAACCTCTTAGGAGTGCCTTCACTGATGTTTGCGGATGACCTCAACATGTGACAGATCGTGGACAATTCAGGAGGCTCAGAGGCCCTCAATCTGCTTTAGATGTGGTCAAAAGAGCGACTGCTGTGAATAGATCGTTAAAAATGCACAGTGTTATGCATTGGTTCTGCTCATACTGCCACTCATGTACACACTAGGAGGAATGAAGCTGCCTGTTCTGAGTCAGCAAGTGGGTCTCGGTTTCATTACCTCCGGCGACTTCAAGGCCAGCAGTCGATGGCGCCAGGCTGCCAGCAAAGGTTTCGTGTGCTGTGGATGGTCAGTCGAGCCTTCGAGATACTGATGGGAGGATCTTTACTGCGTTTACGAGACTTTACCTCGAATACTGAGTCCAGGCAAACCCGCCACGTTTAACGCGTGAGAAGGTAGCATTAGAGAGAGTGATGCTGATGGGTACTCGCCCGGCGCAAGGTTTGAAAGGTCTATCACATTCACAAACTTGACAGACTGGACATGTATCCGCTGTTTCATCGATGATTACGAGGTAATCCGATCTTTATCTACCGTATATTGACCCACCGCAGTGGTCCTAATCTCTCTCAGCTATTTATGCCGGCCCGGCTGCAAGCTTTCCGTGAACAACCTGCAAAGTTAAACAAACCTCGGTCTGACCATATAAGGGCTGAATCCCGTCTATCTCGGCGTGTCATAGATCACTGGAATACTCTTCCAGAGGATGTAGTGCTTTCGCAATCAGTCGTAGCTTTCGAGCGTAAACATGATGCCTTTGAATTGCAGTTCACTTCTTCCAGTACGTTTGCTACTCCCTATCTCTTATATTATATACTCGTTGTTCACCATCTATCTCCTCGCATGATTTCAACGATGATCCAATAAATTTTGGTTCATCCAGTCTCATACACTGTCCCATTCACAGTAGTTCAGTTTATTTTTAGCACGTTGTTAGGGTCGGGGTAAACCTGACCCGAAGAACACGATTCTGTTGTCAGAAAGCCGATATCTCAAG
>LOND01000730.1:9754-22138 GCA_014220965.1 Paragonimus kellicotti | reverse complement strand
GACATGGTATTTGGCATGAATGTATACGCAACCATTTCCTGTTCGTCTCAATCAGTCTATTTTATATAACCCGTACGTTTTGCATTTGCCCTCGGTGAAACTAGAAGAAATTTTGTCATGTTGCAACACGTGTCTTTTGTCTGGTCTGATATACAGTCATTTTTTAATGGTAGCATTGTTGCCTCGCTGCTTATTACCAGAGAAATGATTTAAATGAAAAACGCTTGACTCAATATTCCAGTATAACACAGGTGTTACTGAGTTAAATACCATGCAGACTATCGTTTCACCGTATGTGTTTGAACAACGTCAGAAATGGTTCATGAATTGGCAAAGTGAAACAATGGCATAGTGTTACTGATACGGTAACTCATTATATTCCTCCAAATCTTCGGAATGTCCGTGTGAACTTGAGCTGAATAACAGAAATATTGGTCACACCCATTCTTTCCACCAAGGGTCTTTGATGGTCAAAGCGGTAACCATGGGAATCCGATATATACGAGCTATATATTGATTAGACCTTAATGGGAGTTTATTCATACTAAAAAGTAAGAGTATGCAAACCAGTTGATTCTCTAGACACTAAACTTACCGTCAGATTATTTTGGGTGTGGTCTATGTCTGCTTGATTTATCGGTAGGCGTAAATATTACCAGTCATCCTTGAACTGGAAAATGTACAAGAAAATTGAATTAGTTTCGATTTAAAATGGTGACACCATTGTTCCATCTTTAATCAAAATTTTGACGATAACTCGTCTTTATAGGCTGTCGATGAAGTTCATTGTGTTCATGTTACTGCGACGTTGTTAAAAGTGTCTGCAATTCTACTGAAATGGAAACCCCTCGGTTGAACGGGTTTCAGAATTGTTCCATGAGGTTAGAAACAGACACTCGAGTATGCATACGGGGATTTTTCTTATTGTGGTACAATATTAATTCTGTCACGAAATCCCACCGATGACCAGACCACTAATGTCTTATTTATCTGGTCATATTGGTTCAGTAATATTGGAAGTGCAGATTCTAGCTGTGAGTCCCTGTGGCTCAGACCACTGACAGAATAATCAGGAGAGACCACCTCACTTTTTCAAACTGATCAGATAGTAGCTCGTATATGAGCATAATCAATATCACCCTGTACTGCGTGAATATTCACTTCGTTACTTAAGCGATCATTGTCGCATCTTTAAGTGGGTACATTTCATAAAATCACCCTAGGAATCTTGACCTAATTGTCATTCTTTCATATTTTCATAAATCGCTAAACTGCACGCAGTTTGTTGGACAACATGGCAGTCCAAGTAAAACTAACACCAATGAATGAGAACCAAAATTAGATAACAGCTGCTGAAACAATGACTGGCACCCATCACAAAAGCGATGAATTAAGAAGGGCAAAAATTGTTTTGTGTTCTTTACTTGAATAGATATTCAGTTAGTGTACAAAACTAAGTAAAATCATGTGATCCCTATCGATTGAATGTTATAAATTACCTTGTTCTTTTGTTTTTCCAGCAGTCTGCATTAATCTACTGCTGTAACCGTTTATTATCCACCAAATATTATCAATACAATTGACTGAGTACAGAGGTGAACAGTTTGTGATCCCGGGATAGTGTATTAACCCATTCTGGATCAAGTCCATCCTGCACGGCCTTGAGGTGAGAAACGAATAGACTGCAGAATCAGCAAATAACTCCATCAAATGACTGCTTTATTTCTGATTCATTACTTGACTGAGAAGAAGGTTAGCGTGCTAGGTTTTATCAAGGAACTTCAAACTAACTAAGAGGACATTGTGAAACACATTTAACTGAACCAAACACGCTATACTACGTGTTGTAATTCAAAAATACCGCGAGATTTGTCGGAATCAATGGAATATTCTCTTCGCTAATTAGTGTACTGAAGGTCTAGTTGATCGGTTATATCAACAGAAACTCATCCAGTGGACCAAGAAACATCTTAGTCTGACTGGTCATTCGAAATATCAACAAACCGGATATCGTTCCGACTGCGGCTATTTCCAGTGATATGAACAAACATCAAATTCTGAATAAGGCTACGGTTGCAATCACAGTGAATGTGACGAGTACTCACCATTCAACGAACAATGAGGCATTTTTACAAAGATTCTTCCTATCACTATACCAGAAGGCTAACCAAACGCCCCGATGGAGCAATGCGACAGGTTCTCCAACACAGTAACTGTTTGAGAAAAGCTGTTTTGAGCCTTCTGCCTGCAGACTGCGTGCTCGTCTCACCCCCCAGATCTGAATTCAGTACTTTGGTACTTTGTCAAAAGACATTCCGGTTTTAATCGCATGAATGCTCCTGTATGCAACTGCATATGCTGTCTTAAAAGGGACAGACAATTGAAAGATGTAGGTCGTTCATGCATAAAGTGTACGTAAACATTTAAGCCAATGACGTGAACTGCGCTGCAATCGTGACCTCAGCTGCAAGCTCCATGGTAACATATGAACAATAGTTTTTTGCATTGCTAAACAAACTGTCGTGTTTCAGTTAAATGGACGCAGTCAACAAACGGACCTAAAGTGCTATCATGCAAAACGCACCTGTACTTCTGTTGTATTCCAAAAAAATAATGCCGAAAAGATCACTTTATTGAGTACGCTGCAAACGAATTTAAGAAAATACGCGGACACCATTTTGAATCCTTCAGTTGTCTTTTTCCATGTCCGTTTGATCAGAACTCCATTGAGCACGTACTCCAGTGAAATAAATCTGCCAACAGTTTACATCAGCAAGATGGGAGATAAGTGTATTCTATTTCCTGTGCAAATCAGAGAATAACCCTCAGTGTACGCATTCGGGCAACTTACAATTCACCAATGTCAGAAGTAATCCGTCGCGCTTTCTCTTTTCAGAAGGGTGCCTTGTATTATGCCCTATTTTTTAAAAAATTCTCTTAGGGTTTTGACTTTCTGAATCCCCCAGGATTTCGCTTCAATGGCTTTCTCGCACTGGTCGTACCGTTTGCTCGATGGTTTGCCATCCAATCTTCGTTCTCCTTACCCGAGTGTACAATACAACCAACACCGTTTCCACCACTCTATGTGCACGGCTCCATCAACTTTATTAGCAGTTTTCTTAATCCTGCAACTTTTTAATGTGATTTCGACCTGAGGAAGGTCACCCGATGTGGTTGGAACGTTCAGTATTACAACCTGCTCATAACGTTGTGTTATTGTAAACACATTCTATTAATATTATGTTAAACATGACGCTCAAAACTGTTTGACTTCATTCGTACTAGATTTGATGCGGATATCTTACACGTGTAACATTCCTTTCTGCTCTCCAGTATTCCTCATGTTCAACTTTCGGGCCATTGTGGGATACCTGTTACCAGTTTTCACTCTTACTGCGTGGTCCCACTCTGCATTGGATCAGAACTGCAGTCAAAGTTTTGTTTGCCAGCATTCGCTTTTTGTGAATCTCCACGGGGTGAGCAGCGAGTTTGGGTTAGTTGTGCTTTTGACCAGCAGATCTCTGTTCTTAAACAACTTGGGGCACTATTTCGAACTATACCATTCTGGACGGATGCACGAACAATTAATAACCTCAATAGAAGTGCCCATTCCGGTTGGCTTCCTTTGGCAGCTAATCCCATTTTAAGCATCCGGTTGCTTCGCTCATTCAGTATGTTCCCCTGTTCGCAATGGTTTGCTACCTGGTTTTGAGAGTCGGGTTCGAAGTTTCTCAACTTCAGACTATGGGCTTTGGTCAGTAAGGATAGCCTTTCGATTAGCATCACTGTTTAAGAGGTAAACTGCTAGGTTAATGTCATCTTTTGCCGACAGAAAGCATTATATTTTGTACAACATGCGGATAGCAACGACAGAGCTGGCCAACGTTCGGGTTTTGCACTGGGAGGGCAGTTGTTTTCAGTGCTCCTTAAGGCCACTTGAACTAGTCACTACTTGCAGTTTCCTTCGTTCGCGTCGACGTTTCGTGTGATCACTGTTTCACAGAGTCCAGTACACTTGTGCTGATGACTACCCCCAACAAGCAGAAGCAGTATTAAGGAACGTCTTAGTCACAAACGGATACCCCAAGAAGTTTGTTTGTAGTAATATCAAGAGAAGACCAATCAGGAGTTACACAGGCACAGTTGCAATAGAACAGATATTGCTGACTCTGCCTTTCATAGATGACCAAACCACAACTGACGTATGTTGTAAATCGCAGTTTTTTCCGATCTCTCGTATTCTGAGTCTGAAATGTATCCACTACTTTCAACTGGAAGTGTTGCTCAACATGCTCACGGTCGTATCTTACGGAAATGTTTTGTCTCCCATGTAATCTACCATTTCACTTGCGATGGCGGTTACGCTTATATCAACAGAACAAATAGATGCCTACAGTAAACAATAGCTGCTAAGGTGGTTGGACTTCACCACGATGTGGCAGGCGGTTGACAGCAACAACAACAACAACAACAACAACAACAACAACAACAGCAGTGATTTCATTCACTGAACGATGCGTCGTGGAAACACGTCATGCTGTTAATCCGGTCAACTCGTTTGAAGTGTTAACCAAATCCAAGACTGCTCACATTTTCTGATGCAGTGCTAATCAGTGCTCGTTGTCCGGCATTATGTGTACACAAACTGTTGACACAAATAGTTTGTTGGTTTTCGAATCGACAACGATCACCCGTACTGTGTAAAGCCCGAAGACTGGCATTTTCTGTTATTAATACACGAACGTTATATGAAATGTAATATTTTACGTTCATGACTGATAAGAGTAAACGAAATGTTAACAGCTCCTGACACGTCTTACTTCAGTACTGATGGGATGGAACAAGAGAACTCAGAGTTTCATCTATGACTTATCATCGATAGAAGTGCAAAAGCGAGTGGAAAACAAGAAGAAAAAGCTGCTGTGTAGTTTGAATCCAATCAAGCCGCAAGCTGAGTTTCCAAAAGAACCAGAACGGTACGTTCACAACTTGTCCTCTATGACGTTAAGCCGTACTATGTTAGAGGCGCTATCACTAGGCCCAAAATTTTGTCATCCGAAGTCTGAATGTAACCGCTTAGACACAGAAGTTCAATTTGAAAATTTACATGCTCAACTAAATGGACTCGTTACTTCATCAGAATTTAATGCTGAACACTGTAAGTCTACTCTCGTGAACGCTTGCTATACTTATCTGAATAGCAAGGTACCGAGGTGCAGCTTATTGAAGCGTGAACTTAGACGCCGTAAAAGAGTTGAAATCCAATCCGCATATTTTAATCATGAGCTTGAAAGGGGCGATAGATGACAAACCTGATTAACTTATCATCGATTTACTCACTATGTCGGCTTCCTGTTAGGACCACTAGCTACTTTGATCCAGTTAAAAAACGCTCCATTGCAGGAATTAATTATAGATTACCTTTTTTTTTCAATATATGCTCACATAGATCTTTTAATGAGATCATCTCTCTCCTACTGTCTGCACTACAGTCGACTGTGCTGCGGGTAGCTTGTTCCGGTTTTCCAATGCGGCAGCCCATGTTGTCGAACCCCAGCAAATAAAACGGTGCATGGTTTAATGTTGCGTCAGATAGACTTTTTGCAGTCAGAAGAGCATGTGTTCTGGAACAACCCTTCAAACAGGACTACGTTCCGGTCGAGGATGCATCGATCACTTCTTTTTAGATTGCAACGAATTTTGGAGCATCGGTATTCTTATAGGCAGCCGACGATCATGGTCTTTTGAGACCTAAAGGACCGCGTTCGATTCGGTTGCTCGTAACGTTCTCTGGAACTGCCTTCTTCGCAAGGAAGTTCCAAGAAGACAGGTGACTCTCTTGATATCACTGTATGCTCACTCTATAAGCAAGACGAGACCTTATGGACAACTGTTTCGGGCATTCATCACTTCTAATGGTGTTCGTCAAGGATTGTCCGATCTCCTCCTTCCGGTTCAATTTTGTCATAGACGACATTCGAGAAGGTGCACTTTAGGAATCCAATGATCTTGGTGTTGAGCTAGGCTGACCGACATGAATGACATTGTTTCACTTGACCCCACTGCTGAAGACATGTAGACCATGCTGAACAGGGTGAACTATCGGACTGGTCTGCATGGAACGCGCTTGGCATCTTCAACAGTGCAAAGTACTGCTTCAAGACCCAGGCATTCCACTCCTACCTTCTTTACTGCGGATAATCCGCTTGAGACTGTGGACAGTTTCACATACTTGGGTAGCATTATCTCGTCAGCTTGTAATATTGCTGATGAGATATCAACGAGGATAGCAAAGGCACGAGTTGCCTTTGCCAACCTGCGTCATCTGTGGACATCGAAAAGACACCCAGTTTGTCGCTTGATGAAGGGTATATAATGCTTGTGTACGTTCAGTTTTGCTCTATGGTTCGGAAACGTGGCCTGTTCGCAACGAAGATATCAACAGACTTGCTGTATTTGACCATCGTTGTCTCCGCCAGTTAGCCCACATTAAGTGGACTGATCGCGTGAGCAATGCGGCAGTTCGCCGGCGCGTATTCCGGAACGCTCGGGATGCGCGATCAATTGGTCAACTACTCACGTTGCACAGCCTGCGATGGTTGGGTCACGTACTCCGCATGCCAGCTGAGCGTTTACCGTACCGGGCATTATATACTGAGACCACCAACAGTTGGGTGAAACCACGTGGTGGTCAAGCGACAACGTGGTCACGAAATATGAAACCCTGACTGCTCCACTGAGTAAAGTGGGTAGGTGTCGCCTGCCTGGATGGGGTCCTCGTGATCACTCAAACCGCTGGTTGGAAACGCTATCCGAGATGGCAGTATGTCGCAATCAGTAGCGTACCTACATTTATAGCACTTTTAGTTCTTCTGCTTGATCGTCTATTATTTTTTGATCTTTTCAGTAATGTCCTCCTCCCGGTTGAGGTGAGCGGCAGACGGAGTCATAGTACCTTGTGACGAGGCCCAAGACCGTTGTGATGGGGATGCTGTTGATGATGACCAGGAAGTAATCACAGTGCCATCATTTACTTACTCAGGCCGTAGAAACTTCAGACGACTGCTTCTGCCTGATTTGCCGTTCGGCACACCGTTAGTACACGCAGACCACCTACGACAGAACACCTTGCAGCCAGATATCTTGTGGAACTGAAGCTGAAGCTGTTTAGCGGTATTACGATGTGTTGCATTTCGCCTCGGTAGAAAGTGCCCTGCATGTTGAAAGAGAAGAGCAAGTGGACGTCGGAAAGGTTAGCTATACGAAAGACACACATCCAAACATAATAACGGCTAATAAAAATCACGTCATTCGCATAACACATGGGGCACGTTCTTCAGAAACCTTGGTCCGCTAGGCTCTCTGAAATTATTTGTTGTCAATCCACTCTGAAGTGCTATGAGCTCCAAAGAGGTTGATAACTATTAGCCAGCAAAACTGCCTCATTTTCAAATTTAAAATGAGGCCCTTTGGCTATCGTATAAAACCAATGTTAGCAACAGCATAGCTATTTGAGCCATTACTTCTTACTGTAGGCACGACTGCGATACAGGCTATCACGTGATCCACTGGCCTGCGCACAGGCTGAAAGTAGTCAGTTTTTTCAGTCGTACGTGAGACACGTGTGGTTTGAAAGGCGATGCTGCCATCCCTGAGCTCTAGCAGGTGCACGTGTAAACCGTCTGAGTGTGAAGTAGGCTGGTCCGGTTCTATTTTCGGGCACGCGATAATTGGTCAGTACGAGCATGCAACCAAAGCACGCCTGCATGTTTTGCCGCTGATGCAATTATAAAGTCACAGTGCGTGACGTTCAAAAGACGCTACCTGTGCTTCTGACAGATTTCTAAGTGCACTGTACTTCTGACTGGACCTAGATGATCATTTAGTACATAATTTAATCGAAGCAGCCGTAATCGATTAGGTTGACTCAGCTGAGACTAAAGGTGGCTACCACCAGAAATCACCACATGTATGACGCTAAATAAACGCTATAGACAGCAGCAAGTATGATACAAGAAATGCTGATATTAGTGCAACCTGAACGAAACCACAGTTCCATAATTTTGTAAGCCGATCAATTAGTTCATTGTGAACATTTATACCCGCCTGCTAACAATGGATGATGAGGAATCAAAACACGACATCCAATGATTCAGATGTGGAACGCAAACCAGTAGAGTTATTTGACTCACATTGCCTGTTAGATACGTAACAAACATTTACTGTTTCCCCATGAGAAAACAATAGTGTAGCGAACAAGCTCGTTTTCGATTATTCATCATCAGAGCTAATTACATAACATTTATATGGACATCAGGCGTTTGTCAGGCGAAACAAACAAAAACAAGTAACAAGTTCAAGTGAGGTCGGACACGTCATTGGCACACACGGAGACAACGTTTTGATACGATTACGCCACAATTATGACGCAACTGGAACCATGGCGCTTTGATCGGTCGTGGTGTGGGTGGTTGGCCATGGCAACTTCAACGCCTGAACAAAGCGCTTTTGTGCACATAAAGGTGGATTTTTTAATCGAATTCCAATCGCTTCGGCTGTGGCCAAAATTCGGCATCTGACAGCTTTTGAGTGACCGGCGTTGACTCGGTAAATCGGACGAAAAGAGGAGTCCAGGTTGACAGAATGATGTGTATCAACGAGGTGTGCAACAATTGCGCTGGTAATTGTCTTGGTGACTCCGCTACTGATCCAGGCTGGGTGATGCTCACGAATACGTTCAGATAAGCGCCTGGTCGTGCGACCCACGTAACTAGTTCCACAGGAACAAGTAAATGAGTATACACAAAAAGAAGCCGCAGAAACGGGCACTTTATCCTTTAACCGTAACACAATGCTGGAGTAGAGTTGAAACAGACACGTAATTTTGCAGCATGGAATGTTCTATTGATAACATTGTTAAGTCTCCTAGTGATTGTTTCGGCAAGCGTATCCCCTTTGAATGGTAATGAGATAAATACTGCTTTTTTTCCGCTTGGGTCATCTTATCCTGTTTCTCACGACGTTGCATAGTCTTGTCCACAAAACGCTCTGGATAGCCATTTTGTAAGAACAGTGTGCGTAGGAACGATAGTTCATCAGAGACTGTATCTTGTGTACATATTCTCATGGTTCTGTTAGTCAACAGTGTTGTGGATGTCCTTTCTTGCCTTAGAGGAACAAGGCTACTGAAATGAAATGTACTGTCCATTCCAGGTCTCTTTCCTATAGATTTTCGTTGAATCGATCCATCAGCACGTCGCCGGATGAGTACGTCCAGGAAGGCTAGTTGATCATTACGCTCAGCTTCTAGTGTAAATGTCACGTTCGTGTGGGCCGAGTTGAAAAAGATATCCGTTGGGTTAGCATTTTCACTAACTACGCATATGATATCATCCACATATCGCTTATAAACACTAAATCCACGAATAGCTTCTTCTAACTGGGCATTCTCAAGCTTCGCCATGAAGATGTCTGCAAACAACGGCCCCAATGGGGATCCCATTGCCACGCCATCTGTTTGTCGATATAGTTCTCCATTGAATTTAAACTGTATGTTTATACATAGTATCAAGTAGCGAGTGGAGGTATACGGACGTCTAGGTTGTTAATCATAATATATAGAGAACTATTTGCATTTACAGTTTCATCTAATGCACAATATAGCAGTTACTGGGGAACTACTTACTGAGGGCTGTACGTTATCAAAATGAACGAACTTGGTTAAGAGATCAGGACTACGAGAGTGCAACTGGGAATCGTCATTATTACAATCAGATTGGGTATATTGGATTTATCTGTGAGGGGGGAGAGAAAGAGGGAAAGTCTCTCTTTCTCTCTGGCCGTGACTTTCTAGTTCACACCTTTTGTAAGAGATGGTAATCAGTGAAACCATCAGTAGATTGTACATTGGAGACATTAGACGATCATTTGTGACATACCAATGTCTGATTGTCAAATTGCGTCCGACTTTGTGAGTAGCTAGGTCTTAAGAATGGTTGATGATCTACTACTGATGTGAGTAATCGAGCAACAAACTGGCGACTGAGACCGTCAGACAGATACTACTTTGGCCATGACATTGGAAGCAGGCAGCTCGGTGATCTAATCCTATAACTTGTTTCATTTGGAGACATCCGGTTATTAATTTCTGGTAGACTGAAAGTATTGGTAAACAGGATGCAATATTTGGCATCCTTCTTGGAGTGATCATTATCAGTAGTGTGTATCCCAGTCCAAAACTGAAGTTGTACTGTCATTTTCGTGTTTTGTGAGACCAGTTTGTTAACCATAACACCAGTAACCTCATATAGCAGACATGCATTAAAACAGGCATTCATACCTTCAACCACGATTCAAACGGAACACCCATAAGTAGCTGACTACTTTTCAGCTTGCCCTATCTTCTCGAAATGATAAGAACCAGGGACGCTCAATTCACTTCATACACTAGTCCCGGGCTCAGAAACGAGATTATGGTGGGATGTTTGGAAATAACTCTTCAATCATGCCAATTATGAGGTTATTGGTGTCAAATCCGAACACTAATCTCCTAATCACGACGACCGGATTAGAAATTCAATTCCGGACGATGGTCTGTACAACTGATAAGCTCTAATAGGAGAAAGACTCGAGTGCACTGCTTTCGTTCGACGTGATCTAGCCAGGAAGTTTATGCTGATACAAAGAGTAAAATCAAGTACATATAGTGTTCAGTCTAGAACAATTGGAATACCCAAACATTATTCAGTAAATTAAATACTGATTAGTTGATTCTATCACGTTGGTGGCAACAGCCTGACTGAGATATTCAAATCAACCCGATTTTTGTAAGAATAAGCAGGGTGACCACAATTATTGTTAGCAAAGTCAATCACGACGTGGTCTAAGGATATATTGGCTCAATACATAACTGTTCACAGATCGCGTATATTTATAGGCTCTCCAATTAGCATGAGTAGAAAAGGAGGTCAGTATCGCACAACCAATTCAATGGTGTTTGTTAGTTCCACTTCAATTTCTAATAAATGGACCACCCTTCGGAGTAAACTTGAGACGATTGAGTAATCAGTGCATTACCCATGGGCGTTTGCATGGAATAACTCGAGGTCACTGAAGTAGCTACCAACACAGTTATCTCAGGTAAACATGTCCAGATTTTATTCCCGGCAGTGACAAGGATATGCACTATTGATGAGCTCTCATAATAGCAAGATTTGAGGTTAGTTTTTCATGCTTATGTAGATGTCGCATCTGTGATCAAACGAAAATGATGTTCAGTGTTACCATTCAAAATTCCCCATTTCTTATCAGTAATATAGACTAAGGGCATTGTCTAGAAACGGGCTGTCACACAAGTAAAAGATGGCCTGATGTGACGGCGCCCCCTTTGTTCCAGGATTAGGAGCATTTTGGAATTTAACAGCTTAGCCGTGATAATTTTCAAGTGGTCGTTAGTACCGATCGACAGAGTAATGGTAACTAGACGAATAATCATGTCATTGAATTGTTTCAGGATCCATTAGTTTTTCGCTTCTCACAAAGCCCTAGGAAATTTCAGATAACTGTTTTTGTCAGAGGCTGAATTTTGGAGCTACGTGTAACAGACTGCATTCACGGAGTAACTGGACAACGTCTTTAGAGGTTGAATGCGTTGGTAAATAACTGACTTTTGACCACTGAAAGCTACCCCCAAAGAAAAGGATCTGGAAAAAGAGAACTGTACATCTCGAGCAAATAGAGGATTACTGTGTGTAGTATCTGTGACAAGTAGTAGCGTAGATATTACCGAATTGGAATTGATGCCACTTCTACAGTTCACAGGATCACAACCGTTTTTTCACTGTACTCTTATCGGACGTTTCGACCAACACTGTCTTTAGATGGATACCACAAAAAGCGACTAATGCATACGCTAAGCTAGCAGTTACATCCACTCGTCAGATCGATTGCACCTAGTGGTCTCTATCGATTGAAAACAATGTAAATTGGATCGTACAGTTGGTTTGAAGCTGTTAACGGCAGAATCTACTTGAAGGTCCAGATATCAACAAACGATCGAGTGCGGATGTTATTAAGAGGACGACGAGATCGTGCGACAGGTGTACTGTGAGAGAATTTGTGTCCGTTGAGAAAAAAACGTTCAGTCATAGGTTCAGACATTCCCTAATCTTCTACGGTCAATTAAGTGGTGAACGTGTGATGTTTCTGTGTGAGAATCTTAGAACATATACGACCCAGCGGATGAATCTATGGCTAACAAGTTGAGTGCAGCTGAACCTGAATGGCTGATTAACAGCACTGACAGCTGCTATATTGGGTTTTTATAACGAAGTGAAATTCCAACAGTAATCCCATCTATAATGGCTGACTCTCAAAAACTCAAAA